>PVIC010036370.1:5675-18710 GCA_004025085.1 Thryonomys swinderianus
GGATTACAGGCGTGAGCCACCACGCCCGGCACTGTGGTATGTGGTGTTGATTGCTGGTGGGCGTGAGTCATCACACCCAGCGTTGTATGTGGTTACCAGGATCAAACTCAGGACCTTGTGCTTGCGAGGCAGGTGCCGGAATCACTGAGCTAAATCTCCGGCCCCCCATCTTTTTTTTGATGAAAGTTCACTTGAACTGCTTCGATAGTTAGTGTTATTAACAAGCAAACCTTGGAAACCAAAGTCATCAGTCATTTTATGTTTCATTGTTCACCAAATATCTTTTTCTCCTTTCCTTTCCTCACCTCCCTTTCCCTCCCCTTTCCTTTCTTCTTTTCCTCCATTCCAATCTTGGTGATTGAACCTAGAACCTCACATATGCTAAGCAAGTAGGGTATCTCTTACCTACATGTTTCTTGTAAATTTTACTTTTGAGACAGGGTCTAAAAAAGGTGACCAGGCTGGGTTGAACCCTGTATCATTCCTGCCTCAGCCTCCCTAGAGCATGCATCACCACACCCATCACAAACATATTTTCCAAGACTTTTTTTTTTTGTTTTGTTTTTGCTTTTTAGTTCAGGCTGGCCCTGAGCTCGCTATGGTGCCCAGGCAAGCCACCGCGAACTCAGCAATCCTCCTGTCTCTGCCTCCCAAGTGCTGGGATGACAGGCGTGAGCCACCACGTCCAGCATTGTGGTATGCGGTGTTGATTGTTGGTGGGCGTGTCTCCACACCCAGCATTATATGTGGTTACTGGGGATTGAACTCAGGTCCTTGGGCTTGCGAGGCAGACGCCGGAACCACTGAGCTAACCCTCTGGCCCCTTCCAAGACATTTTTGAAACAGTTTACAGTGCATTGGGTTTTAGAGCAATTGCAATTTTGTTGTTTTTCCAACATCTGAAACACATTTTATGTAATGATTATTCCTGCTTTTACCCAGACAGCAGTCTTCCATTTATACATATTTTTAGAGTATGCAAATTTTGCAAATGAGAAGATGATTTCTACTGCAGGGAAGGAAAACTGAATAAAATCTAATTTGGCCAAAAGAAAAAAAAAACTTACTTTGGATATTTGAATGTTTACTTTTTTTTTTAGAAGTGGTTATAGTCACAAATCATATTAAGTGGTAGTAAGGAAGTTGCAGAACTTAAGACTTCACAAGGGAGTGCTAATTGTATGGATTTTGATACATTGTAAAACTAAGCATGTCTACCCAAATACAACCAAAATCCAGGTGCTTGATGACAGCTCTGTTACACAGTAGCCAGGACAGATTTCATCAACGTGAAATCGTGGTTGCTTTAGGCCATGAAGGCTGTCATGACGAGTTACCACGCACCGTGGGGCACAAGTGCCAGAAATTTATTTTTCCCAGTTCTAGAGACTGGGGAATTCAAGGTCTAAGACTCCCCCCCCCACTGGTTTTTAGTTGGCGGACTTCTTGTGTCTCTGCGTGGTAGAGAGCGGAGAGAAGCAAGGCCCGGGGTCTCCTCCCTCCTGCGCGGGCACCACTGCGTTCCTGGGGATTCCACTGTGTGACGGGAAACCTTCCCAAAGGCCGCCCTTCAAATACCATCGGGTTGGAGGGTAGGGCTGCAACGCAGGCCTTTCAGGGGGCGCACACATCTAATCCGTAGCAGGGATGGACGGTGAGAATTAAAGAGTGAGGGCTGAGGTGGAGGTACCACACTTGCCTGGCAAGTGCAAGGTCCTGAGTACTGAAAGAGACAGAGACAGACAGAGACACACACAGAGAGAGAGAGAGGAGAGAGAGAGAGAGAGAGAGAGAGAGAGAGAGAGAGAGAGAGAGAGAGAGAGAGAGAGAGAGAGAGAAGAATTAAAGAGTAGTACAAAGAAATCTTTATCAGTAATATAAAAATTGGGAGGGTGTGGGGCCGGAAGGTTAGCTCAGTGGTTCTGGCACCTGCCTCGCAAGCGCAAGGTCCTGAGTTCCATCCCTGGTAACCACCAGCAATCAATACCACATACCACAGTGCCAGGCGTGGTGGCTCACGCCTGTCATCCCAGCACTCGGGAGGCAGAGACAGGAGGATTGCTGAGTTTGAAGCTTGCCTAGGTTACATAGTGAGCTCAGAGCCAGCCTGAACTACAAAGCGAGACCCTGTCTAAAAAAAAAAATTGGGAGGGTGAATGTTATACAAAAGATGAGAGTCGTATATTTAAAACAAGAGTTGTGTCAATGTTAAAATTGCTTCTCAGTGTGGTTTTTGTTTTGTTTTGGTTTTGGTCCGTACATTGTTAATGATTTCTGCAGTGAATTGCCCCAGGGGCATGTTCTATGGGAAGAACCCAGGGGCTCCATGGCCCCCACTTTTTTTTTTTTTCTTTTCTGAGACAGGATCTCGCTTTGTAGTTCAGGCTGGCTCTGAGCTCACTATGTAGCCCAGGCAAGCCTCGAACCCAGCAATCCTCCTGCCTCTGCTACCCGAGTGCTGGGATTATAGGCGTGAGCCACCAAGCCTGGCATTTGTGGTATGAGGTACTGATTGCCAGTGGGCGTGGCCACCACGCCCAGTAGCGTTGTTGTATGTGGTTACCGAGGATCGAACCAGGGACCTTGCACTTGCGAGGCAGATGCTGGAACCACTGAGCCAAATCTCTGGCCCCATGGCCCACGTTTTTTGAGCTAGGATCTTGCTAAGTCACTGACTTAGCTGGGCTAAGTGCTCGGGCTGGGCTCGAACTTGAGATCCTCCTGCTCAGCTCTCATAGCAATGAGATGACAGACATGGCAGCCAAAATCAGCTGTTATTTTATTTTATTTTTTTTGCTTTTTTGAGACAGGGTCTCGCTTTGTAGTTCAGGCTGGCCCTGAGCTCACTATGGTGCCCAGGCAAGCTGCCGCGAACTCAGCAATCCTCCTGTCCCTGCCTCCCGAGTGCTGGGATTACAGGCGTGAGCCACCACGTCCAGCATTGTGGTATGTGGTGCTGATTGTTGGTGGGTGTGTCTCCACACCCAGCATTATATGTGGTTACCGGGGATCAAACTCAGGTCCTTGCACTTGCGAGGTAGGCGCTGGAACCACTGAGCTAACCCTCCGGCCCTCAGCTGTTATTTTTATTACTGATTGATACTTGTTTTTCATTCACTCATAAAAAGTTTTAGGTATTTGCTTTGTGAGAATCATCACGGCAGCGGATTTTGCGGTGTAAACCGAAGCTAAAGCCAATCCGAACATGCGCAGTTCTCTCTGGGCTATTATTGATCCATTTAGTCAAAGTGAGGTCTACTCATGTTTGGAAAGGTGCACGGCCTTTATGACTTTTTATCACATAGCTCTGAGCACACTTTATACGCAGGGGACAAGGTCAATTCTCTGATCACACTTCTGGCTTGTGGGATCTCAACCACCTAGAACTGCATTTTCTCTGTTTTTCATACTTGAGTGTCTAGCACATGGTATGAGTTCCAAAAATGGTTCATAATCCAAGTCTCCAGGTCTTTCTCCTTGGCTCTTCCAAAGCCCCCTAGTTATTACCCATGTGCTATGAGCAGATTCCAAAGCGAAGACAGGTAACTGTTACGTCACCTGAGCTAGAACATACTTAGCGCTTGACGAAGGTTGTTTGGGGAATCTGTTGTTTTAATACATCCCCACCCTCTAGCAGTTTGCCTCGTGATAGGGAGTAGTTCATCAATAATTTCTTCCTCATAAGCTTTCCATAAGTTATTATCATTATAAATTTAGAAGAGATAATGTAGTCGGCTATGAAATAGTCACATCTGGATCACCCAACAGTCTTTGGGTTAAGCAGTTACCACTTCCTGGGACTCAGGTCCTGATTACAGACTGTGACCCTTCCACTGGTTACAAGTTGAGGGCTTGGAAAAGCGGAACGGACACCCCAGGTTCGCTTAGGGCTCTGGGTTTGGGGCGCCATGCAGCTGGGGCTTCTCCCAGGCTGCTTGGAATCTGCATCTGTACCCCTGGTTTCCCCGTGCTTGATCTCAGGGTGCTGGTGACTTGGGGCACTGGCTTTGACTCGTTGAGTTTTGGGAAATGGTTTCATGTAACCGGGTAGATGAGACACAGTTTGGTTGCTTAATACCTAGTGGGTGGACGCAGGAGAGTTCTCCAGTGACTCTGCTGTGTGCAGGTTTACTGAGACTCCAATTAGAGCTGAAGGTGCATCTCAGTGGTGAGCCTTTGCCTAGCATGGGGGAGGCCAGGGGTTCAATTCCCCCACCAAACCAGATCAAGAAACTGCAACAAGAAAAAACACATCAAAGCAGAGGTACAGACAGGGACGTGAGGGTGGAGCTGCTTCCACCTTCAAAGAGGAGGAAGGTTTCTGACACATTTTAGCAGAAAACATGAATTCAGTCTCCAGCTGAGGGAACTAGCCCCCTGTCATCTCCCGGCAGAGAGAATTGGGGATCAGACCCAAATTCATTTTGTTTACTCATTAGATTTGCTAGTCAAGGAGGATGAGATAGTGAATTCACTGGAATCTGAATATTCATTCCATTCTGTTCACGGAGGTGGTTGTTATTTTGTTTTTGCTCACGGTACTGGGGATTGAATCCTGGGCCTTCACGCTGAGCTCCATTCCCAGCCCAGTTTTTTAAATTTTTATTTTGAGATAGCAACTCTCTAAATTGCTCCATTGCTTGGGCTGCTCTTGAATTTGCGATCCTCCTGCCTCAGCCTCCCAGAGTGTTGGGATTAGAGATGCGTGCCACCATCCCCCAGCCAACAGAGGGTTTCCAATGAACAAACTGGTATAGTGGTGTCTGTCTTGTCTCTGGTACATTTTGGCTTGTCTCAGCTCCTTTTTGAGGACCAGATAGGATGTCACCAGCCTTGTATAAACAGCCTTCTAGGGAGTCCCCATTTTGTGCTCTTTGAGAAGGGAAGTTCTTTAACTTTAGACCAACTCTTAGAAAAAATAAGAGAAGATTTGCACATGTCCCTTTTCAGGAGGCTGTCCTCTCCCCTCTGCATGTATGGAGCATGTTTATAGGATGTACCTGGCCATGCAGGTAACTGTGGTCTTTTCCTACCACAGCCGAGCTCTTTGCAGGCATGCTAGGTGGCCAGGCTGGCCTCAAGCAGTGATCTTCCTGCCTCAGCCTCCCAGGTGCTGGGATTACAGTTGTGTGCCATCATGCTCAGCTTGGCTTTTCTTAAATCCATCCATCATGATATTTTGTTTCAAAATGACAAATGAAGGCACGTGACTGACTTTACAGAGGGGCTGTTTTTCTAAAACCTCATTCTTGAGTTTTGCTTTCCCCTGATTTCTCAGTAATGTGAACACTGTGTAAATCATATGATTCTTTTCTATATTCTTCTGAGAACTTATAATACTTTATTCCTCTCAAAAGAAAAATAAAGGGGCTTTTCTTATTTGTAAGCATTAAAAAGACACTTTTGTCTGGTTATGAAATTAATGTTTTATACCATAACCTACTCTAAAGATAAATGTGAAGCACCTTGTACTTTCTAAGGACCTCAGTACGCAGGTAGAATCATGTGTGCTTTGTACCCGTTCTTATTGTTCAAAGTTAAATTGTACACATTTCCCCTCATTTTTAAAAGGCCTCTCTGAGCCTCCTAGTGCTTGTAGAATAAAGCACCTTGTGAAATAGTTCCTTTGGGTACCACAGTACGAAGCTCTCTTTGGTCATACATTTTATGGCGTTTTCTTATTTTCTTCTTTCAGATCCATTCTAAAAACTGCAGTTCTTGGGTCAAAGGTTATCAAGATTAGGATTAGACTTTGCTATCTCACTCTCCAGAGAAACTTTCAGAAAAGGCCAACTGTGCTTTTTCAGTTTTTGTTGTACTTTTTATTATCATAAATTAAAAACATCTGCTTCTTTAGTAAGTAAAGATAATATGATTTTTTAAAAATGGACTTTGGGCCAGGGATGTAGCTCAGTGCAAAAGCACATGATTAAATTGATCCGCATGATAGGGGCTGCATGCTCGCCTGGTTTCCAGGAAACCAATTCCATCCCAAGCACAGAAAAAAATTAATATGGATGTGATCTTAGGTTAAATCCTCAGCACTACCAAAAATATTAACTACATATAATAAGTAAAAATCAAGAATAGATTTTCTGGTTTTTGAGGAGTCATAAGTTTATAGCAAAACGGCGCAGACAGTACTCAGAACTCCTAAAACCCCACCATCTTCCTCCAGAGAGGTTCATGACATCCGGATGATTTTTGACTTCCTGCCTCCTTCTTACTAGAAAAATGGAACCTTTTAAGAAATGCTAAGTATTTTTAGCTCCTCATCTGTGAATTTCTTTCCATTTTCTTTGTTTAGTGATTGAAAAACAGCCTAAAGGAAGTAAGACTGGTTATAGCCTCTGCCGTTTCTCTGGCGTGGAAGGCAGCACCACCCAGGCGTGCCCCGTGGGTCCCGGGCAGCAGCTCCTGGCCTGTTCCCTGGCTTTGGCTTTGTTGGGGGGGGGGGGACCTGGAATTCTGCATGAGAAACAAGCAACTGCGGTGAAACTGACGGACCCCAAAGGGACTTGAACCTCTCATTTAAAGCGCGCAGGACGACGGTATTTTTAAGTGTGACCGATAGGTGGCGCTCATGGGTGATGAGAGAAGCCCCATTAGTCACCTCTGAGGGCTTCTCGCAGGGACACGTTCCCGATGACTAAGATTTTGTCATCCACAGGTGATTGTAACGAGCCTGCATTCTTCTTCCTGGAGCAGGCTCATTCAGAAAAAGCTGGAAACTACTGGAAAGATACGTCATCTTCCCGATCCGTTTCAGAGGGAAACTGTACTGTCAGTGTCTCTCCATACAGAGTGGTCCCTACCAGGCTTCCATTAAGGAAAACAGAACATTCATATTCCTAATTTCTAGTTTTGGGCTAAGAAGTTTAAAAATCTTTTTAAAAACCCATATATGCACTTTTCTGTATGTTAGGCCTTAAAAAAAAAAGTAGAAGAAAAGAAAAATAGTTGACCAAAAGGCACACAGATACAATATCTGTGAGAGTAACTGCACTGTCCTGAATTGGGCTTGCCTGTTCTTTTGGAAATGGGCCGCAGATTGTCAGAAACCATCAGATCTCGAAGTAAACAGCAACCGGTGCCCAGCAACACAGGTTCGGGAAACCTGTGCGGTAGAGCTAGAGTGAAGAGGATACAGACAGCGGCCAGCACAGGCTGCAGGCCTGGAGGCTGCCTGGAGGCTGGTCTGTGGCTTCAGGCTGAGGCTGGCTGCACCCTGGGGGCATGAGGAGGGGCTGTGGAGGGGACCGTGTCTCCACTGCCCATGGGCTGGGGTGCTGAGGGTGCGGGCAGAGGAGGGCACAGGGGGAGAGGCGTTTCCTAGCACTTCTGTGCCATGCTGCCCATGCCTCTGGGGCCCCCAGAGTCCCTATGAAAGCACTGGAAAGGACAGTCACATCCGAAGGGCCAGAGGCTGGGGAGGGGGGACTGCAGTCCTAGAATATCAACCTGCAAACAGACAAGTCCACACACTGGAGAGGTTCTGATACCCTGTGCAATTTCTTCATTGCATTTAAATTTTGAAACATTAGTGGATGGGTCACAGGAATTTGTGACCCTTGAGACAACGTAGAACTTCCTGAGTCCTCAGCACTTAAATGCAGAGACTGAAGCAGGCAAGGGAATGTGGAAGCCTCGCTGGACAGACAGATCTAGGACCTGCAGGGCTCAGGGGTTGGGGCTTCCACAAGAAGGAAAGAAAGAAGGAGAAGATGGATTTTTAAAAACCCTCATGACTAGGTATAGTCTGATAAAATTTCTAAATTCCAAAGGTAAAGAAAAAAAATCTTAGAAGCTTCTAAGCCCCAAAAGCCAAGGTCCTCATAGAGAAAGAACTATCATGCTTCCTGACAGCCTTGAAGATCAGAGTCTCTGAGGGGAGAGGCTTTAGGGCAAGGGCGCCACTTCCTGTCTGCTCTTTTCTACTTCCTGTCCAGCATCCCTTGCCCTTTGCAGGGCAGACGTTTACTACCTGGCAGGAGGAGGGAGTCCTTCCTCAGGGCCTAGACTGATTCCTCAGCTTGGGAAGGGGTTCTACCCAGAATGCAAGGCAGAGATACATGGGAAGGAAAAGCTCCAGAGTAACTGATAGCCCTTTTACAAAGACCTATTGAATTTTGAGTAGATATTGACAAATACCTGGGACTATGTAACCAGAGCCTTACAAAGGAAGCCCACAAAAACCACTGAAATATAGGGCCGGAGGGTTAGCTCAGTGGTTCTAGCGCCTGCCCCGCAAGTGCAAGGTCCTGAGTTAGATCCCCGGTAACCACATACAGTGCTAGGCGTGGAGACTCACGCCCACCAGCAATCAATACCACATACCACAGTGCCAGGCATGGTGGCTCATGCCTGTCATCCCAGCACTCGGGAGGCAGAGACAGGAGGATTGCTGAGTTCGAGGCTTGCCTGGGCTACATAGTGAGCTCAGGGCCAGCCTGAACTACAAAGCGAGACCCTGTCTCAAAAAAAAAAAAAAAAAAAACACTGAAATACAAAGAGAGATTAACTAGAAATATCAAGATATTTTACCAAAGCCTAGTCAGTGGGGGTGGGGAGCAAAGCAGTTTCCTTCCCAGTCAGTATTCTGGCACTGAATAGTGGAGGTGGGTCAGGTATGTTGGTACACACCTGTAGTGGCAGCACCTGGGACTCAGAAAACTCATTGTAATAGATGTGTTAAACTTTTCCTTTCTCAAATGGAAAAAAAGTACTTTTAGCCGGATGTGGTGGCACATGCCTGAGATCCTAGTACTCTGAGAGGCCGAGGCAGGAGAATCACACATTCCAAGCTCAGCCTGGGCAATTTACTAAGACCTTGTATTAAATAAAAAATTAAAAAATGGCTTGGGCCGGAGATTTAGTTCAGTGGTTCTGGTGCCTGCCTTGCAAGCACAAGGTCCTGAGTTTGATCCTGGTAACCACATACAATGCTGGGTGTGGTGGTTCACGCCTACCAGCAATCAATACCACATGCCATAGTGCCGGGTGTGGTGGCTCATGCCTGTCATCCCAGCACTCAGGAGGCAGAGACAGGAGGATTGCTGAGTTCGAGGCTTGCCTGGACTACTTAGTGAGCTCAGGGCCAGCCTGAACTACAAAGCGAGACCCTGTCTCAAAAAAAAAAAAAAAAAAAAAAAGGCTGAGAATATAGCTCTGTTCAAAGGCCTTGATGTGAATCAATCATGCTCTCCAAAGCAAACTTGGACATATTCAGAATATTAACTGTTACAGATCACATTTATCATTAAGCCAGTGGGATGGAAATTAATAAAAATAACCGCACCATAACAGATTCAAAGCGAAGCCATACAGTTCTAAATAATGCTAAGTAAACCCTTAAATAGCTAGAGAGCTTTAGCTGAAAGAGGAATTCAAAACTTAAATTATAACAATAAGAAAGAAGACATCAAAAAAGAAAAAGCACTTCAAACCCAGCCTGTGTGGGCAGCAATACTAAAAGTCAAATGCCTCATTATTAGGAAAAAATATGAAAAATAGAATAAGTATGATTCCAAAAGAAAATAAAAGAGCATATATATACAGGGTGGGGGGTTGTAAATCGGTAGGGATGTGGGTAAAAATGAGAACTTGTATCATATACTGATACAAATTCCCCAATGTTGTGTGTGATTGTGAGCTGTATATAAGTTGTACCAATAAATAATTCAATTTAAAAATATATGAATAATAAAGTACTTAGTTTGTACTGGAACATTCAGGGATTTAGCCTGGATCGGTCTCTAGAATCAGTCGCATTCCTGTCTGACTCTTTCCCCGGTTCTCTGCGTCCATGTTTATCGGGTGACTGTTAGAAATGAATCTCTTGTGAAAAACAATGGGTTACACAGTCCTGTTTCTCCCCAGAGCACAAATCGCTGGGGAGGCGCTGCCCAGCCCCACCCCACCCCGTGACCCCATGGCCTTTGCGTCCCTAGGTCCTACAGGAGCAGATCCGCGCCAGAGACAACATCAGCTACGGGACGAATTCTGCCTTAAAGACCCTGGAGATGCGGCAGCTGTCCGGTCTGGGGGACCTCCGTGGACGAGTGGCCAGGTGGGTGCCCGGCGCTGGGCCTCAGCCCGACCAAAGCGTGGCCCGAGCTCTTCGCTTCGCTGGGGAGCGCACTGGTGGTGCCCCAGACTCCTGGCACGTATCTCTGCTTTGCCCGTAAACCCAGGGTGTCCTCGTACCTGCTGCCCCCGCTGTGCATGTGGCTAAGGTCTGTGTCTATCAGATAATGCAAAGCTGGACTTGTATTTTGCGTGGCTTTTTAGAAATTGCATTTTTCTTTTTTTTTTTTTTTTTGCTTTTTGAGACAGGGTCTCGCTTTGTAGTTCAGGCTGGCCCTGAGCTCACTATGGTGCCCAGGCAAGCTTCAAACTCAGCAATCCTCCTGTCTTTGCCTCCCGAGTGCTGGGATTACAGGCGTGAGCCACTACGTCCAGCACTGTGGTATGCGGTGTTGATTGTTGGTGGGCGTGAGTCTCCATGCCCAGCATTATATGTGGTCACTGGGGATCGAACTCAGGACCTTGCGCTTGCGAGGCAGGCGCCAGAACCACTGAGCTAACCCTCTGGCCCGCATTTTTCTTTTTTTAAAAAAAAATTGATGTATTGGTACACTTTATAATCACCTTATGATCACATCCAACATTGAGAGTTTGTACCGGTACATGACGCATCTTGAATTGCATTTTTCTTATAATTTTCTGAAAGTTTTGGGTGTTTAATCAGTTGAAAATTCTAGAAGTGATCATTCTCCTCAGACAGGGAGACAGGGCTGTCCCCTGTGCCCGTAGCGCCTCGTGAATCTGCAGCTTGGGCCCGGCCCTCTGCTGGGTTCCTCTGCATTTCGATGAACCCAGATGCGCACACTTTCAGGCTCCGCAAGTCCCGCCCGGCTTGTCCGGATGAGGCCTCTGCTGCCCTCTGCTGCCCCCAAGAGTTAAGCACGTGGATGTGCACCTGCGGGGGGTTTGGGTGCGAACATGGGTGACAGGGTGGTGGCCTGAGAAAGACGGGCAGGGAGAGACAGGGCCTCGCAGGGGCGCCTGGAGCAGACAGGCCTGTTCACGTGGTTCACCGTTCTCCTGCCACGGCGCCTCCGCGAATGCTTGCATGAAGGGATGATCCAGAAAAGTCACTGTAGCGAGGCCGGGACGCTTTGGATCCTCCTTCATGCGGCCTCTTTAGAAATGCCAGCTGTGTGCCGGACTGCAGGACAGAGAGGAATAGGAGGGCACAGAGGGCAACAGGGACAGGGGGCTTCAGGAGAACTTGGAGGATCGTAATGCCCTCTTGAATTGCAGGAAAAGATAAGATGAAGTAAAATTTATAGCAGCGCTACCTGGGTGGCCTTGGAGGAGGTGGTGGCTGTTGGCATCACAGGGCAGCATGGAACTGAAATTGTCCTTCTGATGCTGCGTCTTAATGTAGAGAAATTACTTGGAAATGCTGTCAGGAACCTTGCAGTATTCTTCATTTTCTTCTCAACTTGTCTCCCCCGCTTGATTCTCCCCGATAACAAATCCTTTTATTCTAGCACCATCAGAAAGGTTTATTATGAGCACCAGATAGTTTTGCTTTGTCTCAGGCCTTGCAGTGCTAAAGAGACTTTGTTGAGACAAATTCAAGTGAAATGAAAATTCTTTAGCAAAGTTTTGACTTTCTTACACTGATTATTTAATTGTATTAAAGGGGTCTGAGGTATTTCAGTGATATTCCTAAAATTACTCAGCTGTGATATTATCGCGCATTTCACTGTACAGTTTCTGTGGATCCGTCTGTGACATAATAGCAGACAAGCCCTGGTTTTTTCCCTGTAAACGGAGCTCCAAAGGGTCCTCCTAGTGGCGGTACCCCACTTAGCACAGTAAACCAAGTTCCCACCAGAATGTGTCCCCGTCTCTGGCCTCCTGCCTTCATCTCTCCAAGCTTGCATGGGTGCGTCTGCTTTGCTCTGTGAGGCTGGATTGCGGGGTGACAGCTGGAGAGGAAAAATGTCTGTGTGCTGAGTTGGTGCCTAAGCGCTTTCCCAGGTGCTACGGGAATAGAGTATTAGTGGGAGCCTCTTACACATGGCCTGGTGGCTGTGGAGACCCAACTGGCATATTTCCTGTCTCTCTCATCTCTTCCTCTTAACGAAGAACTCCAGTGAGATAATTCACACCATGCGCATCACCTACTTCAAGTATAAGTGCCATTGGTTCTTGGTGTACTCAGAGAGTCGTGTAACCATCACAGTTCCTTTTAAAACATTTGTACCGTTCAAAAAGAAAGTACACAGCGGTTAGCTGTCCCTCCACCTTCTACTTCCGCTCCCAAGTCTCTCAGTCCATAGCAACCACTGTCTCTGATTTATTCTTTTTTTTTTTTGAGACAGGGTCTCGCTTTGTAGTTCAGGCTGGCCCTGAGCTCACTATGTAGCCCAGGCAAGCTTCGAACTGAGCAATCCTCCTGTCTCTGCCTCCCGAGTGCTGGGATTACAGGCGTGAGCCACCACGCCCGGCAACTGTCTCTGATCAATTTGCCTTTTTAGGAATGTAAATGAAATCATAGTAGATGTCCACTGCTGAGATTTACCGTGTTTTCAGAAACTACCTGCATTATAACAGGTACCTTCCTTCCTATTTATGCCTGAATAATATCCCACTTACACACCATATCTTAGGTGTTGGTTGAGAGTTTGGGTGCTGTTCACTCTTATGAACAAGTTTTTGTGTGGTCATAGACTTATTTCCCTGGGATGTGTACCTAAGTTGGAATTGCTGCGTGACAGAGTGACTGTATTTAAACTTGAGAAAATTAACCTTCCAGCACTATTTTCTTTTTTTTTTTAATTGAATTCTTTATTGGTACAATTTATATACATCTCAAAATCACATATAACATTGGGAAATTTGTACCAGTATATGCCACAACTTAATTCTCATTTTTACCCATATCCCTACCCACTCCCCCCTCCTCCCCCCTTATACATGCTCTTTTATTTTCTTTCTGTATCATATTTATTCCTTCCC
>PVIC010036371.1:0-18590 GCA_004025085.1 Thryonomys swinderianus
AATCAGTGTTTACTATTTCTTTTTCATATTTTTTCATTTTTAATACAAGTTCACCCATTTGAATTAGACTAACTGATCAATTAAATGAAATGTTGTAGAAATCCAGTCATTGTCTTTACATTTTTCTTTCAAACAGGTTTTCTGCAGAGGACCTCCTTCTATCATCTGTTCTTGGACAAAGTCTGGAAAAAGTTGTTTCCCACCACAGCTAACTGTCTTGCTTTTATTTAAATGGACTCTTTAGCTAACGCTGCTTTTATTTAAATGCATCCTTTTAGCTAAAGTTGAACTCCTCCCATAGAGAGTCACTTTGTCATGCTGTCACTAGGATTTAAGAGTTCACATAGCTGGTCTGAAAATTGTTTTATTAAATGAGTGAAAATGAAATAGAAGAAATGATATGAAGAAAATCCCAGCACTCGGGAGGCAGAGGCAGGAGGATTGCTGAGTTCAAGGTTTGCCTGGGCTCCATAGTGAGCTCAGGGCCAGCCTGAACTACAAAGTGAGACCCTGTCTCAAAAAAAAAAAAAAGAATATAGGTGTATTTGCCAGGAAAGATATGCTCAGGCCTCTTGGTGAGCCTTCCAATGTGCCTGTGAGTCACCTCCTCAGTCTGCCTCTGTCTCAGGGCCCCACTGCCCTCTCCAGGAGACCTCATCCCTCTACTCTGGGAGCTGTGATGATTGAGCTGCAGGAGGGCAGCCCTTGGGCGCTGAGTCACCTTCTCACACATGCCTCGTTTTCCAGACTAAGGATGGTGCACTAAGAGCGGTATTTCTCCCTACTCTGTGGGCTAGAGCAGCAGTGACTGATGAACACTTGCCAGTCCGCACTTCTGCTGAGCCTGCCACCGGTACCGCCCCCCCCCCCCACCGGGGTGGACTACTTGTCCTCTTGTCCCTTCCCACAGGCCTCTGGCCACAATGAGCCCAAAGAAAACACACCGCGCAAGTAGCAGAAACAGCACAAAGGAAGCATCTTAGGCAAAATAATTTTATATATGTATTATAAGTGGTATTAATTTAGTGCCTTCTCTTCTGGTTGAGTGAACTTAACATGAGCTGCTAATCAGCCTGGTTTGACCAAGATGATGTGTCAAACAGCAGCACCTGTGTCATCATCTCCTGTGCCATTTTCCACATAGAGATTTCTGGCAGGAGTCATGATAATGGCTTCCGCATTAATATTCCTCAGAAAATGGATAATTAGGGTGGTCTTCAGTACTATAATTAGAAAAGATGTATAATATGCTCTTGATGAGTCCACTTCTACAATGATAAAGTACTAAAATCTGTGCATATTCTAAAACTGTGAAAGTTAGCCACCTTTTGGTGACTGCTTATAAAATCTGCATTTGTTTTTTTTTTTTTTTTTTTTTTTTTTGAGGCAGGGTCTCTGTAGTTCAGGCTGGCCCTCAGCTCACTATGGAGCCCAGGCAAGCCTGGAACTCAGCAATCCTCTTGCCTCTGCCTCCCGAGTGCTGGGATTACAGGTGTGAGTGACCACAGCCGGCAATCTGCATTTGTTTTTTGTGAATATGCTTTAACAGAAAAAAAAATAAAATTTTTCAAATGTTATTTTCTGACTATGGCTGAAAATAAAGACACACACACATATATATATATATATACATATATATATGATACATATCTTTTTAAAGTAAAGAAAATCTTTCTGACATTGAATTCTCACTGAAATCAGTAAATGAATATATCATGTTTATAAGTGCAAGTCCAAATACTGATCAACAAAATCAATGTTTTAGAATGTACAATTTGCAATTAGCATTTTCATTTATATTTTTTATTCATTTTTATTTACCCAAGACCCTCAAAAATACCATATTTGGTTAGATTCAGTAATGTAAAAAATGCCATTTATAATGTACTTTCACCTCCAAGAATTTTAGTGTACAATTTGTCAAAATCAATGCTTTAAAAACAAAACACAATATAAAGTTATAGAAATCATTACTCATTAAAATATTTAATAAGAAGCAGAAACTACTGATTAATTGCCACTCTTGTTTCCTTAAAATATGTTCCTACTTTGTCCTTTATTATTCTTTATACTACTGCTTATGTTAGCAATGATAATGCTTCAAAATAATGATATATTTCAAAATTACTTATAGGGGTGGGGGAGTGGTAGGTGGATGGGGCAAGGGAAAAATGAGAATTAAGTTGTGTCATATACTGGTACAAATTCTCAATGTGGAGTATAACTGTGATGTGTATATATAATGTACCAATCAAATGTGCCAATTAAAACATTACTTACAACTCAGCAGGAAGATATCGTAAGTTTCTGTTCAGGCCATCTATGGCTTTCATATCCTCAGCAGTCAACTGGAATGCAAAGACCTATCACACAAGAAGAATGTTTTCAGTATATCTTGATTGTATGTTTACAACTGTTAAAAGTTCACGTGAATCGCATTGGATGATGCAGAGGCAATATTTTGAATATCAAAGGCAAGTCCAAAATTCTTTAAAGACTCCAATGCCCAAGGAACACCTGGAAAAATTAAACAGAAGTTTCTTATTGTTTAAAGAGGCAGTAAGAGATTTATTATGCAGAAATTTCCAGCATACATCCAAGGAGCCAGAGTGCAGGCAAAAGAGAGATGCACGTGTTTCCTCAAACGGGAACATGTGGATTTCCTTAAGAGATGGAGACTCCATGGGAAGCTCTGTATTAGGTCTTGGTTTATGGGAAAAAGGCAGCCCACCCAAGAAAGATAATGGTCTATTCTTAGGAAAAGGTTTATTTTACAGGTAAAAACATAATCTCTTCATAGGTGAAAAAGGCCTACTTGCAGTGAGAAGAAACCTCAGAGATTTACTCTGCATTAGGAGAAGACAAACAAACAACAACAACAAAAAAACCCTTGGCCTGTGCCCTGAAGCTGCAATTTTTATTTTTAAAATCATGATTATCTTTATCTCCTTTGTATGAGCACTTGTCTTTGTTCTATCTCAGCTCATCTCCCCCTCAGAGTCTTTGATGCCTTACTGTTGAGCGACTGAGAGGCAGCTGGGTGGAGCATTTATGAAATCTTGCAACCCAGGACGCGGAGGCAGGGGTATTGCTGCACGTGAAAGGCAACTTTAGCTACCTAAGTAGTTAGTTCAAGTCCAGCCTTAACTATATGTTGAGATCTTGTCTTAGAATATCAAAAAAGAAAGAAGTAGAGAAAGCAGAGAGATAGAAAAGGAGGGAGGGAGGGAAGGAAGGAAGCAGAGCTGCTGAAAGTCTGCTTTGTTTTGGCTAAGGATGGGTGTAGATCTTGTCTGTGCAAGGTTTGAATGTTTCAGCATCTTTGATGTAAAGGTCACAAAGGAAGATAGCCTGTATTATGCCATCACAATAAGAATGAATCACCAGCCTTTGCTAGTCTGGAAAAGAAGTCAAGAATATTTGAAACTACAAAATGCTATGGTTAAAATGTCTGCAGAAAAGCAGGCAAGAAAGTTTCTGAAAAAACTTTCAGGTTGTGAGAATGTGTTTGCAAAGGGCAAATCTAACAAGCGTTTGACAACTGTAGTAGTTAAGAGTCTTGAGAGAGTGAACACTACACAAATAACCCAAATAAAACATGGTATAGAAAACTAAGCAGATGTTTCTCAAAAGACAACTACATGAAAAATGCTTATTTCCAGTGATTATCACAGCAGTGCAAATCAACACCACAGTGAGCTGTCTTCTCACTCTAGTAAGAATAGCCATTATTAAAGGGTCAATAAATGACCAATATGGAAAGTATGTGGAAAATGAAAACTTGTATACACTGCTAGTAGCAATGTAAACTCCTAGAGCCATTGTGGAAAAAGTATGGAGAGTCTAAAAATATCACTATCATATCACCAAGCAATTACACTTGGTTAATAAATCTAAATGAGAAGAATTCTTTGCACTGAAAAGATACTTGCATTCTAGGGTTTTTTTTTTTCAGCACTTTCAACAATAGCCACAGCGTGGAATCAGGCCAGATGACCCTCAGCACATGAATCACTAGAGAAAATTTACTTTATTTCTTTAATATAACACTACTCAGCTATTAATAGAATGAAATTCATTATTTGTAGCAACATGAGAATGAATGCAGTGTGTTATATGGAGTGAAATAAGCTAGAGACGGAAAAGCAAATATTGCATATTTACAATCATATAAGGAAGCCAATAATCAACTTTGTAGAAATACAGAATGGAGCACTGGTCTCAAGAGAAAGGGAAGAAGAGAGAAGAGGGGAATGAGAAAGAAATTAAGAGGAACCTCTAGTGAATAGGAAGCATTCTGGGGGGCAGCTATGGAGAAAGAGATCAGGAAAGGAAGCCAATAATCAACTTTGTAGAAATACAGAATGGAGCACTGGTCTCAAGAGAAAGGGAAGAAGAGAGAAGAGGGGAATGAGAAAGAAATTAAGAGGAACCTCTAGTGAATAGGAAGCATTCTGGGGGGCAGCTATGGAGAAAGAGATCAGGAATAGAGGAAGGCTAGATGCACCTGCAAATCCCATTAACCTATAAGATTAATATTGACTAACAATTGTAATTTCCAAATCCAGAAAAAAGAGTTTAAAGGGATGCTGAGGCAGAAATATAACTGGCATTATTTATATTAAATCAACATGTACTCAGAAGAAGAGAGGACTGAATTCTAGAGCAAAGTTTGACATATATATAATATTATATTATGATATTATATGAAATATAATATATTACATAATATATAATAATATATATAATATTATAATAATATTCATGGATACAATTGTATTTCTATATCCTATCAATCAGCAAGTAACATAATTAAACATGGAATTGTCCAAATATTAATTCCTTATTGTAAAGGACTAATTATTTATATTTAAAGGACAAAGAAGCTGGCTTTATGAGGACCTTGTCTAAAGATCAGTTACTTTAAATATTTTTTTAAAAAATTTTTACTTGTTGCTAACATACTGAAAGAAGTGAATCATTAAGTATTTTATAGTTCCCTATTATACCAAAAGAAATGGAGAAATTGGTAGAAAAAGTAAAATGTCGAAAATTTAAAAATTGATGAATTTAGATAAGAGACATTCATTACAGTACTCTGAACTTTTCTGTAACTTTGAAAATTTCTAGAACAGAAAAAAATACACATCAAAAGGTTATAGAAATTATTACTATTCCAGAAACAGCTAACAAAATATACACATGTCTTGAACTATAAAGTTATGATGAAATTTACTGGAATGCATTATGTCCCCTAAATGATTGGAATTTTGTGTCAAAACCATGATCAAAGTCCTCTACAAATTCCATGAGTCAGATGTTTCCAAATAGGTTAACAGTTTCAGTATAATATCAGTCAGACATTTAAAAATTTAATTTTGATCAAGTTTGATAGAATTTGACAAGTGACTTCAAATTTATATAACACAACAGTCAGTACAGAACAAACAAGATCTTTTTCAATTGGATAACTAAGGAAAAGTTTTACTGTTTCCAAAAATAATTAAGGTGGTTTGTTATTATAAATACTATAGGTAAAAGACCTTCTACTTTAAAATAAAAAGCTCATCAACCTAACCAGAAAGTCAAGACATGAAATGATAGTCAAAATAAATATGTGAATGTTAAAATATATGAGTATTCAGGAGGTACAAAATATAATAACCTATAGAATAAAAATTACCCAATGTATAAGGTTTTTTTTTGTATTGCGGATTGAACTCAGGACCTTGTACTTGCCAGGCAGGTACTGTGCTGCTGAAATAAATCCCCAGCCAAAAAAAAAAAAATCACTCAGTGTCTCAGTGCAGAAAGATATCTCTTCCACAAAGATGCACAATAAATGGCTGCCTTAAAGCTGAGAACCGAATCTCTGTGCTCTGTCCAGTCCTAACCCTCACTGGCTGCAGTAAAGTAGGAGAAAACACACCCAAACGCACACAAAACCTCATAAGCATAGAAAATGAGCGAGATATTGACTCCATCAGAAAGCGTTCTGAGTGGCTTCAAAGAAGCACACATGTGAAAAAGGTTGAATAGGAGCCCTGATGACCGCAGTTCCCTCATCACCTGCATGTTCTCTTTTATTTCGTTCTCTTTGAAACTCTGAGCCAGAGGCACTACGCCACGCTGCACCTGGTAGCGAAGGGCAATCAGGGCTGGAGATCGCTTGTGCTTTTTTGCCACGGCACAAAGAACTGGATCTTCCAAGAGAACTGGGGAGCTCTGGTTTACCCTGAAAGGGAAGGCAGAAATTCTCAACTCCTAAGGCCAAGTATTGGTTTATCAGGAGGCTCCCAACACTGATCAAAGCACTGGCAGTAGAGCAAGTACCTGTACAGTTCCAGGAGAAGGAGCATTATTATCTTCTGAGACTGTCTCAAAAATGCAAATGTTCTCTTATCCCTGAGTTAGCTAAGAGTGAGTAAAGCTGAGTACTGTGGTGCTAATAATAGTTCCTCGTCAACCGTATTGTAGTGCACTTCCAGTTGTTTTTCTTACCATTTTTTATCGCGTTGGGTTCCAAGTGCACCGTAAGCAACCAAAATTATATCCTTAGACTTGCAGAAATCCAGCAATTTGCTCTGGTTGAAATAAGGATGGCATTCCACCTGTAAATTCACAAGTTCTAAAGATAACAGATTGTATGACATCTTAATGTTAACATGACAAGTAAATGTTAAAAGCCAATGAAGTTGAATAAGAAAAGCCTGGAGCACTATATTTGAATTGAAAAGACCAACACAAAACATATTCTTCTAAAAAGAAAAATGTCCTTGGGATGGGTCAAAAAAAAAAAAACTTTCCTGTGGTGAATGAGCTCTGTGTAACATCTTGAATGATAACTTTTTTCCCATTACAAATAGACATGACAAATTCTAGTTCTGGAACAAGAAGAAATTATCTTCGAAATTTGGACATGAAATTGGCCATCAAATTTAAACAACAGAAATCATCAAACTGGCTAAAAGCTCAAGAGCACAAGTCTGAAGAATCAGAAATGTTTGGTAGGCACTCTCCAGGTGTCCATTGGAAAAATTTGTTTATGAAAAGCAATAGAGAGTAAAGTTAGTGTTAACAGATAAGGTAAATAAAATTTTAGAGTCCATAGAAATAGGCTCATAACAAGAAAGAGAAAAAATGTGTTCCTTGCTGATGGAGATTATTATTTTAACTACCACAACTTTGAAAATAAAAAGGATAGTATTAATATTTGTACTTTATCACAGAAATGTTTCAGAAATGACAACTTTTTCACACAAAATATCTAATGATAAAAATCATTGAAATGAAAGTGAACATTGACAAATTCTGAAACTTATGATCCAAAAATCACTAATGGATACTGAACAACTGAGTGAAAATTTGTGTTGAAGTGAAAACTGCCTTGTTAGCTAGTAGCTACTATAGGACTCAGTCTACTCACAACTGTAATGAAGGAAAATATATGTTCAGAAAAAGAGAGTTCTGGGCAAAAGAACTTAAGTACATTATTAAAATTAATATCACTGAGATTTTGTGTTTCCCACTGGAGTATGAACAGTAAGATCTGACCCAAATTTTGAAGTTAGACAAGAAACAGAACTCAAGTCTAACTTAATTGGCAGAGGCTTGGGACATAGAGTCAAATTTCCTGACATCAAAACATACTAATCTCATAAAACTAGATTATATGAAACACTCCAGCCTTTTATCAATAGAATAAGTGAATCTTCTAAGTGAAAGCTTTTGTAACCTGCACAAAACAATGTATGAATCTTAGAAAACAGAAAATCTTTGAAAATTGTAGGGTAATTTCAGATGAATTCAGATAAGGTGAGGGAATTGTTGCTAATTTCTTAGGTGTAGCAAAGGAATATGTAATTGTATAAGACTATTTTTACTTCTAGGAAAGTCTTCTGAGGTTTCTATAATTTAATCATGAATGAAAATTAATTTGAAGTGTTGTAGAATTAAACATATACATGCAGAAGTACCTACATAGATCAATAACTGATCATGTGGCAAAATGAATGTGGATGATTTCTAATAGTCACCAGCATACTTTTAGAGTTAGGTATACATGCCTCTGACCTAGAACACTGAAACTGTATTAAGACAAAGGACTCAAGCAACAGCACTCCACACGAACTGCTACTACTGATCACCTCAGTTTTATTCTACCTTCTTTAGTGCCCACTCCATATTTTCATGGGCTTCTCCCTATACTCTATGCTGTGAGAAACTTCAAACATTCATTGTCTGGTCATGCTTCATAGTTTAGGAATCAGTCCCCTTCCTTCTGAGGTCTCATAACACCTGCCGCCTTCCCACATGACTCTTATGTCTTCAGATTCTTATACAAACTAAGCACTAAGAGGTCTCCTCTCTATATTGACTGAGTCCTTACCAAGAAGAGATACAAAATAAGATCCCCTGTACTCTCTGTGATAGAAACTCTGCTAATAGAATTCTTTTTCACAAAAGAAAAATGAGCTGAGAATGGGAACAGAGTAGCAGTACAAAAACCAGGAAATGAGTGAGAGGTGAAAACAAGTCTAAGTGCTCACCTGGTTGCAGACAGGCTTGTACTTGAGGCCTGGCTTGTTCAGGATCATCTCCAGCTGCCTGTGGTTAAAGTTGGACACGCCGATGGACTTGGCCAATCCCGCGTCCTTACACTTCTCCATGGCCTGGGAGGAAGGATTTGTGGAGTGTCATGTGTGTAACTGGTATATAAATGCAAGAGACAAGTATTAAAAGGAACATTTTTTTAAAATGGCAATGAAACTATTTGGCTTTTATTTTAATAAAAGAAAGGTGGAATAGCAGTAAGAAAAAATAAGATGTGGATTACCAAAAAATGATTTCTATGTTCTCTCCAGGAAACTTGAGACATTATAATATGTGGAACCCAAGACACTAATCCCCATTGTCCTTGATCTCTCTCTTCTTCTCTCCCCCATTAAATTCCAGTAAGGCACTACTTTACATCATTCCTTTTAAACATAATGAGCATCTAGAACAAAGCTGCATGTCCCATTCTCACATGATTTGACCCTCTCTATTAGTTAACTTTGTGGTATGTCCTGCAGGTACTCACCTCCCATGTGGCGCAGATATCCCCTGTTTCATGTAATGTTTTTCCCTGTTCATCTGTTGGAAAAAGCTCTTCACCTGGCTGAAATAGAAATACCATTACAGCAGTCCCATCAAGTCCATGCTTCGGAACCATAGCAATGTGTACCTACAGTATGTCTAACATATAGGATGCTGAATGTCCATGAAATAAACAAAGCACTATTTATTGACTTTTTGGACAAGGTGGTTTGGAGTGCATATGGAGTTGGGAAGATGTTTTCAGGTGGTTTTGTTACCCTATTCTCTTACATTAATTATATGTACTATAAATAATGTTTTTGAAGTTCTCAACTGGGGGCTCCACTAGATGACTTATTTTACTTTGCCTTGACCTATACTTTCTTCTATAAAATGCATCTTTTCACATGTAAAGTCAGTTGTTACTTGCTTTGATCTCCAAGGGTAATAGATGGCAATGTGGATCATGGCACAGTGATCACTGTTCTTTATCCCATTAATATATATGGGTATAAAGGCACAGGTGTGTCCCACACAGATATGGTCCATTAAGGTTCCACTGAATTTAATTTTGATAGTGGAAAATGCAAAGAAATTACCAGCTGTTACTATTATAAAGCATGAATTGTCTCTACCTTTGCCAACAATGGAACAGACTGTGAGAAGTCACAAGCAAAGTTCTACTAATGTAGAAGAAGATGGGGCAATGGAAGACACTTCTGAAGATTAACTTCAAACTATAAATCTAAGCATGGTTTAGACTTCTTATTTTCATAATAAATAATGAATAAATTACACTGAGTACTTTCTGTAACTCCTATGTTCTATTCATATAAATTTCTTACAGATGATTCATACTGCCATTAATAGAAGTGATGACAATTCTAACAGATATAGTTAGACAGGTCTGATGATCCAAATTGCTTACCTTCATGGGAACTGGGTAATGAATTATATAGAGGTCAACATAGTCAAAATCAAGTTTTTTCAGTGAAATTTCCAAGTTGCGCCGGACCAGTTCTGGTCTATGGAATGTGCACCAAAGCTATCAAGGTTAAAGAATATGAATTGTGCTTGATTAACAAATTTTTCAAATTCACCTAATATTAAAATATTTTGTACTGAATAGAAATTGATGTCTTTTTTAAAATTCTGTCTTTCCTTTGATCTGACCATGCCATACAAACTCAGTCATAGGTTTGGTTTTGTTAGTCAGTTGATTAAATACTGTAAGAAAATTACTCACAACATAAAATCTCATCAAATAATAATACTTGTCCATTTTCTGAATTTTGTTCCAGAGATTCTACAGCTACTTTTATTCTAATCGTCTTATGCATTCAATTCACTGGAGAAGAATTGCCCTCCTATTATTTACACAAGTGAAGGGAAGCACATCTCAAACATATTATATGTGTTGGGACTAAATCAGGTATTCAGGTGTATGTCGTTTAACATGTAAGCAGCTCTTTTTTACTATTTTGTAATATTTACAAAATAAAATAATGATGATATCAGGATAATATAAAATTTAAATTAGATATCAAGGGTATAAGAAAAACCATAATTTAGCTATACTTCTGCCTAGTTTCACAGGCTATGTCAGTCACATTGCTTTGAAGTAGTGGCCAAAAAAGGGACTTTAATGTTCTTAACTTGTACATGATGATTATGAATCTTTAATCTTCTTGTTTTTATACTAGATATTATTTGTGAATTAAATGTGAACTTGTACAACTGAACATATTTGACTAGTTTCTCATTCAGTATTAAACTTTTGCTTCCTCATGTAGAACTCATTTATTAGCAGCCTGTATGCTATACACAAGATACCTTTGAAGTGAGGAATATGTCTCCTCTTGTCACAGTACCATCTTCAATTTTGCTTTTAATGGCCACTCCGACCTCCTCTTCTGTTTGGTAAACATATGCAGTATCAATGTGGCGAAATCCAGCTTCTATAGCCAACTTGGTAGCCTTCAAGGTCTCACTCTTAGGAACCTGGAACAGTCAAGTGTAGAATTTGGAATTACATGAGTAGTGTCTCATAACGTGCAAACTTGATAGTCATAGATTGGAGAAGATATGATAGTCCAAATGTTATCCTCAGACTACTTAATTATGTGAGAAGGGACTAGTTCCCTGAACTTTCAATTTCCATAGTCCTCCCTGTAAGACAAAAGGAAATACACAAAGAGAAATTATTAAGGTCACTAAAACAATGCCTTTAAGATCAACTTTTTCTGTCTTTACTTAGTTCTGATTTTAGAGCAACAAATCCAAACTCACTTTGCCTAAACATTTCCCAGGTTTTGGCATCTCAAGCATTATCTTAAACTTGAAAATTCAAAAAAGAATTCAATTTTAAAAACCTTGAAAATTCAAGTAAATGAGTGGCATCTGAGGACCCAGGGAGCAGTTGAACTTAAATAATTTGTGCTGGGACTAATTTTACTTGTAGGACTCAGCACAAAGCTGTAGTCACATTATGCTTTATATACGGAGGTCAAAAGAGTTACATAGAAGTATGCATGGGACAAGGTATAGCATGAGTATTGTGTACATTTCTGGGTCTTTTGGTAGTGAAGATATCCTTAACACAGTAAATAACACCATACATTGATTGTTGATAATATATTGAAAATACTCTCTTCAAGACAAGCTCTGGAAACATTTCCTAAGATTCTTGCAGGGATAGGTTTCATATTCTCCCTATGGAAGGACACATTAGGTTCCCTTATTCAATTAAAAATCAGAATACATAAATTCCACTGTTGGTATGAGGATTGTAGGGACAACCACCAGCTTTCATGTATTGGAATGGTACAAAATCAATGTTTCCAAATGCCTGATAGAGCCCTGGTTGTTAATCAGGATTTAAACAAATAGTGCATGTCTCATTTTAACTCATTTCATCTCTTGAATAAGGAGAGAATAGCTATCATCTTACATAGTCAGTCTTGCTACATACAAAAAATAAGAATGGCCTTAAAAAGCGTGTTGTAGAAACACAGAGTAATGAATGAAAAGCTTTCTTCATCATGGAAAGTATTTCAATGTAACTGTCAAACTTTCAAACTTGAATGCTTTTTTAAGGGAAGATCATGAAAAAGAAATAGCAGTATTTCCAGCTTTCTCTGTAAATGTGATTCTTTCCTGTGCCTCATGTCACTTTGCCCTAAAGTAACCAAGGCCTATCTCATGTCTGCAATATTGCTATTTAGGTATTTCCCTATGTCTTATTAAAAGGAAAATTATGAATTCAGTATTCAGGGAGCCAGCTCTTTGTCTTACAGTTAAGTGGGCTGAGTATGAGATCAGAATTATAAATTCACTTTAGCTCAGTGATCTACTTTGCTAATTTCATTTCAGAAGACAATCTGTATTATTTGCTTTAGGTCCAACCAGCAAATTAACTGACCTGCATAATTCCCATATCCACTTATCAGATGCCAGTGTTTCCTGTCATGTCAGACTAAACTTTCAGGGTAATTTTCCAAAGCGGACGGTAGTGCAGTGGAAACTCTATGTACTTGATCTGGCATTTACTCTGGGATGCTGAACACAAGCCAAAACAAGACAGCAGTATTCCCCATTGTTTATCTTATGTTTCTCATCTCCATTCACATCTGCCATGCTATTTCTCTGGATCTTGTTTATTGGAAGGAAATACAACTTTCCCAGAGTATATGAATAAAACAAGAAACCACTCTCTTTGGAGTCAACCACCAGGAAAAGAATCCAACAGGCAGTTTTGTTGACTGAAGATTTTCATATTCTTGTACTTTCCGGCAAATAAACTGAAGTAGGGGATAAAATGCTGCCCAGAACAAAAAATAGGTTACATTCTAATCAGTCCCTGACCCAGAGCAAAGTCGAACAACCTCATCTCCAGAATTCTAGAAAGGTCTAACTTGGAGAAACAGAAAACCCAGCCCAACTCCCGGTACCACACAAGCACTGCGTGACCTGACTCAAGTCAGCTTTCTCCTCCTAGGTTATTTTCTTTTGAATTCTCTGCTCCAACATTGCTCTTGTTACCTCCTCAGGCTTATAGGTTCCATATCCAAGGGCAGGAATGAAGCGCCCATCATTTAGTCTCACACTCTGATGTTTGGAATCCATTGCCTTTCAGTTTTCTTGCTCAGCAAGTTCTGTGGTTTTTTTTTTTTCCTGCTTTCTCAGCCTATTTATATTTGAATCTTTGGGAACAATCACTTCACAAGGCCAGTCTTTAGCCAAGGAGCTGATGGTAATCATTAACTTATGGCACTGCTTCTCCTGTTGTTTGTCAATGGAGCTGGATGTTTCTATTTAACAACCTAACAACTGAACTGAATACTTAACAGGTCCTGAGAGCAGATCTGTGGAACCTAGGATTGAAAATCAGTATGTCACCTCCCCGTTTCTATATAGCTGTTGCAAAACTGGAATAAGGGGTCAGTCAACCTGAGTGGGACTCCTTTCCTTTGTGGCTGACCTTCGCTAGTGACTAAACTTCTTTCTTTTACCCAAGTTCCTGCGTCTCTCAAGTGCTTTCAACTCCCTTTTGCCGTAACAATATAACTTTCAGAAAACTATCAATATATAGACACCAAAGATAGCCAAATGTTTTCTAGAATATATGACTTTGGTCCAATATTATCTGATAAATAAAACAATGGATTAAACATAATTACTATAGTTTTGGGCAAGTTGGTAAACTATGATGCTTTTCATACATGAGAACAAGCCTAGCTCCAAACCTGAAAGATCCATGAAATGCGAGTTTGTATTCTCTAACATCAAAGAAAGAATTTTAGGAATGATGGAAGTTAAGAGTAGGAAAAACTTTTGAGAAAGAAAGTTTCTGCCTGAGAGAGATAGAAGGGGGACTCAAAAGGAGTCTCCCACTCACCTCACTTCCCAGTGGGCTTTTATGGAGCAAAGCCAAGAGATGAGGTGGGTTAAGGCAGGACAAAATTATGGTCAACCAGTAACATTGCAAATATAGTAACTTAGATAACCTTGGTACAATGAGAAATCACAAAATGGACACAACTATGATTAACCTTTAAGATTGATGCAGGAGAGTTAAGGACTAACTCCCCACCTGAAACATGAGTTTGTTTTCTCTAAAAATTGAAGAATGAATTTTAGGAACAATGGAGGTTTGAGTAGGAAAATTTTATTGGGAAAGAAAGCTGCTTAAAAGAGACAGAAGGGGGTACTGGAAAGTGGGTAACTCACTCACCCACTTCTGAAAAGAGGGGTTTTATGGAGCAAAGCCACAAGGTGAGGTGGGTCCAAAGTGGGAAAAAATTCCAGTCAAACAGTAACTGCAAAAACAATAGCTTGGGTAACATTGGTACAATGAGAAATCACACAAAATAGACAAAACATGAACTCTTTTCCAGGGAGGTGGATTAAAGTCAGCCCACCAGCCCAGGAGATTGGCGACCATTTTAGAATATCAATGCTATTGTTTATCCTAGGGAGGCTGGCACCCTCTTTAGAACATCTGGGGCTGCCTGTTTAGAATATCAATCACAGCTGTTTGTCTTACATGGGTAGGATAGCTTTTTCTCTGGCGACACAAACCTCCAATTGGTTCTTTTTCTTCCTTCTGAGGGCCAGTCCTATCTATCTGCCTAACACATGTCTAGCTCACTTTTCTATCTATAGTAAGATTACAAGAAATATAATTGTTCAGGTAATACTGATTAAATGGAGATCCAATGAGAAATCAAGTCACGTAACAATTGTACAAGAATTTTAATGTAGGATCTTTTCTGGGAAAGTGGATTGAAGTCTTGGTCCTTCACTCTGGGGGACTGGTAACTACTTAGAATAGCAAGCACTGCTGTTTATTCTAGGGAAGGTGGTGTCTAAGAGTATCAGGCTGATGTGTACTTAGAATATCAGTCACAACAGTTTATCCTGTGTGGGTGGGGTAGTTTTTTTCCTCCAGCAATGCTAACCTATAAGTAGACTTCTCTGTGGGCTTTTTCCAGGACTGTCCCTGTCTAAGAGTCTGCAAAATGTCTAGCTAGCTTTTTTACCTATAATACGTTGACTGGTAGAATTAGGGAAGTGTTGGTAAACTACGATGTTTTGATTAGTGGAATATTTGGAATAATTAAAGTTGGAGTTTTTGAAACAGAAGTTGGCCTAAACATTTTTAAAATATCAAAAGTAAAGGAAATATATACTAATTAATAATGTACTATGGTCATATATTCATACTACGAAGGGTAAGTTTCAAATCTAGGTCATTATTTCTGAAAGATGAAAGTCCAAGTAATTACTAAATGTCTTGTGTGCTTTTCAGTCAACTAGAATTAATAATTATCCCTCCTCTAATCTTAGAGAAGTGTTTGGTTATAAAACGGCAAAATGTTTTTGAGGATTGAAATAGAGTTTCTGAGAAGAAAGCCAGTTATCTCAGCTTTTTGTTCAGTGCTACAAATCTCACATGATATCATTTGGGCTTTTTTTCATTTTCACATTCATATTTCAGCATCCTACAAACCCATTCCTTATGATAGAAAAGTATATATATTTTTTTCTCCTGCCATTGCAGGATAGTACACTCAGGTCATTTCTGTCTTTCTATGGGAGAGTTGATAAACTATGTTGCTTTTCATACATGGGAGCAAGCTATTCAAATATTGTAGGAACTAGGGGGACAGACACTGTTGGGGCAGGTTGTGATTTATTCTATAATACAAGCTTTGTCACTGGTTTGAGCCAGTAGCCTTAGTTCCTTATTGTATGAGAAGTAATTATATCACTAGCCTTAGTTTCTGAAACTCTAGAATTTCTCTATCAAGTGGGAAATCACATGTTCTATAGTGCTGCATTTTTTTAAAATAAATTGAGTTTATTGGTACATTTTAAGAATACATTATGGTCATAATCTACATTAAGAATCTATACCTGTACAGGATATATCTTGATTCTCATTTTTTCCCATTTCCCTGGCCTCCCTTTAACTCCCCACTCCCATATAGATAAGCTATGTTTCCATTTTTCCTTTTTTAGTATTAAATTATTTCTTTGCTTTCGTTGCTTTCCCCTGCTCCCACCCAATTACCATTTCCCTTTTAACATTTTCTTCCTATTTCACAATATGTATGATACAACCTGGACCTCATTTACACTTTCAGTTTCTCATACTAGGGAAACAATATTGAATTTACACATCTCTGTCTTATTTATTTCACTAATGCGTATGTCTTCAAGGTGCATCATTTTAACTACAAATGTCTTAAATTTATCATTCTTTATGGCTGAGTAATACTCCATTGCATTAAATATCATATCTTCTTTATTCAGTCTCCAGTTGATGGGCATTTGAGCTGTTTCCAAGATTTAACTATCACAGATTCTGCTGCTCTAAACATGGGTGTAGTGCTGACATTTAACTCTACAACATTGCCCATTTTGTGATACACTGACATCCTGCTCACAGTTTTAAATGTATGCCAAAATAGGTCAATTTCATCTTTCAGTTTGTTGCAAGCAAGACTTTTTTTTTTCTTTTTTTTTTGAGACGGGGTCTGTCTTTGTAGTTCAGGCTGGCCCTGAGCTCACTATGGTGCCCAGGCAAACCGCCGCGAACTCAGCAATCCTCCTGTCTCTGCCTCCCGAGTGCTGGGATTACAGACGTGAGCCACCACGCCCGGCACTGTGGTATGCGGTGTTGATTGTTGGTGGGCGTGTCTTCACACCCAGCATTATATGTGGTTACCGGGGATTGAACTCAGGACCTTGCGCTTGCGAGGCAGGCGCCGGAACCACTGAGCTAACCCTCCGGTCCGCAAGCAAGACTTTTTATACTCTTCATGTCAACTCATACCTACTTTAACTGTAACCACTTTAGCTATGAGTCCCTCACAGTAGCATATGTATGCTAGACAATTCTGTTACTCTCTGGCTCCTACTAAAACTCCATTTCTAAAAATCTTCATTGATCAAGAGTTTCAATCATTTCTTAATGTGTCCTCTTCTCATTCTTTAATTTTCATACAAGTTTCACACATCAAATTAGATTGCATTGTCAATTAAATGGCAGATCATGGGATTTTGCTCTCTACTTTTACATTTCTCTTTCAAAAATTTGCTGCAGGAAGTGGACTGTTGACACTTAACAAGTGGATATTTACTGAGACCAAATGTAGAAAAACTCGCTTATCAACAGACCAATTGTTCTGCTTTTATTTACATGGGCCCTTTCACCAAGAGTCTCACAAAAGTTCTTAGTCATTTTGTCTATAGGGACCCTTGCTATCACCAGGATTTAAGAGCTTTCTATGAGACATACATAGGTAAGTGGATGCACCTTGAGATCCTAATATTAAGTGAAAAAAGACACATGACTTTAAAAAACGTAAAAAAAGTATGTGATCTGAAAAGAAGCCAGAGTATAACACACAACTTCAAGTATTACATAATTTTTTCTTACTTGAGAACTTTTAAAAGAGCAAAACAAAAGACAAGTATAAGAAGCAGAGTTTTTTCAAACACTAGAGAGAGTAAGAGCTGGAAGGAGGAAGGAAGTGGAGAGAAAGGGGATGGAAAAAAGGGACTGATTAAAAAAACTGAAATAGAACAAATGCAAAGGGAACCAATATTTGGAAAGAGAAATACAGGAGGAATAGGGGATGAAAAAAGAATTAAGATGTCTTATGTACCACCGGCCCACTGTATCCCGGGAGCTGCACAGATTCCGCTGCAGGGCACCGTCCATTTCTGGTGGACTGAAGCCCACCCACAGGCACACTGTATCTTGGAGCTGTGCAGTGAGGAGTCAGGTAGAACCCGGGGCGCCAGCCACACCACGGAGGGTTGAGGGCCTCCATCCAGCCCCAACCCCACCCCAGAGCTGTGTTGTGCAGACCCAGGTCCTAGAGGAGCTAGAGCCATCTCCTGCATCCATCCACAGGAGACGTGCTCCTGGAGCCACACTGAAAGACCAGGCAAGATAAAAAAAAAGAGAGGGAATCAAGCTTCTAATTTGCTATCTACTCCTAAATCCCTCTATTCACCTCTCGTCCTCACACCCTCTCCTATCTTCCTGTCAGAAGCAATACCCAGAAGTAAAAGATTCTTAGGCTGCCCTATTTCTTCTTCTGTACTATTATAAGAAGCTGTGCAAAGCCTCCAATGGTCTTACAGCATACAGTTGGTACTGTTGTACGTATGCCCTTTTATCCTATAGTACCCACTGGCATATATTAGGTTCTAGGGTATAGGTGATCTTCCTAAATCTGCTAACCCTATTTCATTCTTCTCCTGTCTCCCTACCTCCCTGATTCCCCAGTGACCTTTTATCTCCAAAGGGTTCAGGGGCTACATTTACGATCTGTATGTTGTATACACATTGCTGATTAATTCTAAATTCTGGCATATAGACATAGAGGTAACTCCTAAGATCAAAGTCTCCAGAATAGATTTTAACAAAACTTTTTATCTTATTTACTGTGTTTAATACTGATACTGGCATTTATTGTATTTTGGTAACAAACATG
>PVIC010036372.1:0-18609 GCA_004025085.1 Thryonomys swinderianus
CCAAAAAAAAAAAAAAAAAAAAAAAAAAAAAAAAAAATGGTGAAATGAAAGCCTCACTTAAAAGATTTATATAGATAGGGCTATATAAGATTATATAGGTTAATTTTCAGTTCAGTACTATTCTTATATTGAAGATATAATTGATAAATTTCAATCTAATGAAAATCAGGAAAATTATAAAATTATATATTTAATTTTTATTTTATTTGTGACCGTTCATTTTTATAATACCTTGTATGATGCCAATATTAAATTGTAAAACCTTTTGTGAGTAGTTGGATAGGTTTTTTGAGTTTTAAAATGGTATTTTTCCTCATTATAATTGTAATAGCTTTTGCTTATTTGGTGCTTATTCTGTGAGTGATGCAGTACTTAACATGATGCCATCTCAGTCATATGAGTAGTCCTTTGAAATGTGTATTCCTTTTATCTCAGATTCAGGGCCATTACATAATTCGCTTATAGTCTTACAAGCTAGTAAGTAGTAGAATTAGGTTTCAAATTCTGGTTTGTGTCCCTTCCTGGCTTTAGCTGTTAACCAGTACTGTATTGCTAATTTATAGATATATGTTATTAAATTAATCAAAACATTTGGTGGCTTGCTCTGTGTGTAACATTTACCTAGTTTTCTCTGAGCTGCAGAAGACATAAAAGACACAGTCAGGTCTGTTATAGTTGAAACAGATAAATCTCTAGCAAATAATTCGAATAGTGTAGGTTATCATTACCTTATAACTGAAGGGTAAAAAAAAATGTACCTTTAATAGTTTTTCAGTGATGAAGGTTTATGTATTTTTTGGTCCGCCCACTAAAACTGGCTGTATTAATAGGTTTTCATGGGAGTGTGACATTAACCAATATACTATGGAGGCATTTAGTGGAACATACTAATCTGAAGAGTCAAACATAATTTTTTCGTTATCATTTTTTGTTATTGTTCAGAGCCCCCCCCATGCTTCCTAGCATATGTTAATTAAATGGTAATGTTTATCTACCATGAAGTTTGCTAAAGACAAACTTTAATAGTTCTGGGTAAGTAAGCCTTTTTACTTATTTAAAATTGGATTTGCAGCATTTTGATATTTTAATTAAAAGGTCTGTGACATTTGAGCCCAAAATCTTTCTTTATGGAATTTTTTTGGGACTTTTACTATTTTGAATTGAAGCATTTTGAATTTTTTTTAGTGTTTTGCTTGAGACATATTTTCTAATTAGGCATACATCATATGTAAACAAATTGATTATATATAGTAAACAAATGATTTTTATTAATATTCAGAAAGGGAGCAAATAGATACCTAACTGTGAAGAAGAAAGATGGATCAGAAACAGCTCATGCAATGATGACCTGTAATTTGACTCATAATACAAAACATGCTGTTAGGAGCCTAATTCAGAGATTTCCTGTCACCAATAAAGAGCGTACTGAACTTCTGCCCAAAACAGAAAGAGGAAATGTGTTTGCAGTTGAAGCTGGTATGTATTTTCTGTGGAGCTTCCTTGTTTTTCCAGTTTGATGACTTCTTAAAATTTCATTTTAGATTTGTTTTAAAAGACTAATATGAAATGAAGTAAGTTTCTTAGGTTGAATAGTTGGTCAGAAATGATGAGTTATCAAAACTTTCAGAACAAAATGCAGTGCTAAGGCATGCCACAGAGTTGGAGCAAGTTTTTTTCTTTTTAAAAATGTTATAATGATAGTGACTGTGTTTACTGTGCTAGGCAATATACTAATCTTTGTGTAAGGCCTTAGAGCAAATTTTGCCAGATAAGAATTTTCCCCGTATTACTGGCAAGGAAACTGAAATTCATGGGAGTTTCATAATGTGTTTAAAGATGCTCAGCTAGCCACTAAAATGCAGAGCTGGGAGTTTACTCCAGTCTGGACATTCCTATATTTTACTTCCATGATACACTAATGTGTAAGATTTTGAGTTGGACCTTTAGCTTCTGCTAAGGGATGGGCAGAAACTGCAGTATGTTAAATTGCTCAAAGGTAAATAAATAATTTAGTTTATAAATTGAAATTGTCATTTTACCATTGGGGAAAATAGCTTTAGTTAGAAATATATTTTTTTATTGCCTCTAGTGAGGCAATAAAAAATAAAAAAATATAATTTTTGCCTATTGGGCCAGGTCTACAGCATATAGAAAGTAGATGTTCTGAAGGTATCAAAGAACTTGTTAACAGGCACACTTTTTTTTTTTTTTTTTTTGAGACAGTGTCTCACTTTGTAGTTCAGGCTGGCCCTGAGCTCACTATGTAGCCCAGGAAAGCCTCGAACTCAGCAATCCTCCTCCTGCCTCTGCCTCCCGAGTGCTGGGATTACAGGTGTGAGCTGCCACACCCGGCAACAGGCACACTTTTTGAGCTGTATGGAGAATATAAAATAGCCTTCCTTACTTCTGTCTGCTTAGATAAATGTAAATGTTGCCTAAAAATTGCTCAATTAGAATATTTGTTAAGTTTTAGGACCTAATGCTTAGATGATATATGTACTATTCTATTTGATCACTTGATTTTATATGTTTAATTTTAAACTTATGTTTTCATTTTTTGCAATGTGTTTTCATATTGTATGTAGCAGTTCTTATATATTATATCCTACTGTAAAATTTTTGTTTTTCTATGACATGTTGGAAACATGTAACAGATCTGAATGTGAGTAGATTATAAAAATTGTTTTGATTTTGAGCACTTATTGATGGATTTTTACTTATTTTATACATTATACATCGTAAGTGCTTTTGAGAGGTTTACTTTGTAATTGATACTGACATTTCTAACATTCTGTATCATTAGCAAGTGTAGAACAACATTTGAAGCATCGTTTACTAACTTTATGTGCACTGAGTAGAAAAGAAACACTTGAAAGGAATTAATAGAAATTACTATGCTTATCTTTAACACTTCCATCTCAGTGTTGACCATAGGTGTTTTTTTTCATTCTAAAAGAAAATCGAGAAATGAGCAAGACAAGTGGACGACTTAACAATGGCATACCTCAAATTCCAGTGAAAAGAGGAGAATCTGAATTCGATACTTTCAGGCAGTCTTTGCCAGTGTGTGAGAAACAAGAAGAAATTGTTAAAATAATTAAGGAAAATAAAGTAGTTTTGATTGTAGGAGAAACTGGTTCTGGAAAGACCACACAGGTTTGTTTTTCCTTTGTTGTTTTAAAGAAGAAAAATTATCCCATGTAGTTTTTTTTTTTAAAAATCATATTTATATTATTTTGTTTAGAATAGAAAAATAAAATTCTAGTTATTTTAGTGGTTATTTCACAAATAAATTAGTGTCTGAAGTACATTTGAGAATGGGTAGAAAAGAAATGCATTGAATTATTTTTAAACTAATAACATCTGTTCCTTAGTAAAACAGGTGAGGCTCAGGTGTGGTGTCATGATGAGGAATGTAGATTTAGTTTTGGGTTGAAAGCCCAATTTTTCTTTGTATTGGATATGAAGTTTTAGGTTAGTTTTCTAACGTGTGAGCAACAGTCTTCATGTATAAAATGGGACTAATAATGGCTACTATTTAGGGTGAAGATTAGAGACAATTTCTATAGACCCTACATAGTATTTTACTCATAGGAGCAACAGCCTATACAAAACTGACAGATGAATGGAATTAATGTGAAGGTTTGACATGAATGTTTAAAATCAAAGTACTTTGTTTCAAGTGCCACTCATGTAAGAGGTAAGAAATAAGTGTGGCAAGATGTGGCCTTTTTATTAATTTACAGCATTTTAGCATCAATATTAAAATTAATTTGCTTTTAATACAGGCTCAGATAAAACAATATTTTTGCAGATTTTCCTCTGTGGAAAAATGTGTTTTTGACATAATCTTAAGATTTCTTATGGTTGTATTGGTTACTTTCATAAACTTTGTCCCTAGTAAAATGTTTCAGTTCATTCTCTGTTGCTTTTGCTGACTACCACAGACTGGGTCATTTATAAAGAATAGAGGTTTCTGTAGCTAGCAGAGTCTGGAAAGTCCAAGAGTATGATGCTGGCGTCTAATGAGGCTCTTCTGTATTGTGATATGGTCGAGAGGATCATGTGATGAAACAGAGCAAATGTGCTTGTATAGGTCTGTCTTCTAAAATCACTACGGTCATAGTGAGCCCTACCTCATGTATGACCTTACCCAATTCTGTTTACCTCTGAGAAGCTCCATCTCCAAACATATCAGTTTCCTACTCACAGACTTTTGGTGGTCATATTCAAACCAGAATATGTCTGCATTTTAACATGTTCTAGCTTATAAGATTTAACTATTTTCACAGAAGAATAACTCTTTATTATTAAAACTTGAGCTGTAAAACTAAATAATTAAAAATATGATGACTTTTTTTGAGACAGGGTGTCATTTTTTATGTAGTCCTGAGCTTACTATGTCGCCCAGGCTAGCCTTGAACTCACAGTAATTCTCCTGCCTCTGTCTCCTGAGTGCTGGGATTACAGGTGTGAGCCATCGCACCTGGCATTGTGATAGTGGTACTGGGGATAGAACTCGGACCTTGCACTTGCCAGGAAGGCACTGGAACCACTGAGCTAAATCTCCAGCATAAAAATGTTTAAATTTTGTATTCATGTAATTTTTCTTATGGTCTTCCTTTCTTATGAAGATCTGAGTTCCTGGCATGTATTATTTCTTATTTTCCTTCTTCTTTTTGGAATGGGAACATTTCTTGCTAGAGAGTTTACTGTTAACAAATACCATCAGTTTTTGTGGGAAACTATTAATACTTCAATTTTGAAAGGTACTGAATTTTAGGTTGGTGGATCTTTTCAACATTTTATTTTACTATATTGTCTTGCTTGCCTGATGTAAGAAGTCTTCTCTGTGTCTGAGAAGTCAGAAGCAGTTATCTCTGCTCTTTCATAAATGAGGCATTGTTTTTCTCTTTGAGGGTTTTTTCTTCTGTGATTTTCTGTAGTTTTAAAATTATATACTTTTGAATATTTCTTGGGAGTTCTTACACATTAATGCCTTTGGATGAATTAATTAAAAAGAAGCCTAGAATGCAAGAAATACCTGAAATGGGGTTCTTGTTTTCACTTTTAAAGAAATGAAAATCAAAATAATTATATTTATGAGCTATCTGATTGACAAGTTTTAAAAAATGACGATAATATTGTATTTGTCAGAGTGTTGACAAATAGCCCTTCTACTTTGTTGTTAAGGATGTAAATTGTTTTGGAAGATAATTTGTTAATTTTTTAATTAAATTAAAAAGTGTGTATACTCTGAACATTTTTTTGTGTGTGTGTGTTTTTTTTTTTACAATGTCTCACTGTGTTGTTGAGGCTGGTCTTAAACTCACTGTAGCCCACGTTAGCCTCAACATTCATGACAATTCTGACTCAGCCTTCTGAGTGCTGGGTATATATACTCTAAACATTTATGCTGGTAGTGATTTATATCTTTTTGAATGCATGTTAAGATAGATGTTCACTACAGCATTGTTTTTTAATAGTTAGCAATGACATTAATAACACGAAAAATTGGAAGTTGACTAAAATTTGTTACATTAGTTGTTAAATTATGGCACTTACATGAACTGGAATATGTAGCTGTTAAGTGGATTAGATGGATTTGATATGTTAAATGAAAACTGCTAGTTACAGCTAGCAGGTGTATTAGTAACTTTGAATAAAAAACGTTTATATATGTAAATATTCTGAATTGTGTAAACTTTCTTTTATTGAAAGTGGTTTTAAGAAACTAAAGTTAGGGCCAGGAATGTAGTTCAGTAGCACCACTGCCTACCTTGTAAGCTCAAGTCCTTGAGTTCATTCCCTGGTACTGAAGGAAGGAAGGAAGGAACTAAAGATATTCTTATGGGGCCAGAGATTTAGCTCAGTAGTTCTGGCGCCTGCCTGGCAAGCCTAAGATCCTGAGTTCAATCCCGGTAACCACATACAATGCTGGGCGTGGTGGCTCACGCCTGTAATCCCAGCACTCGGGAGGCAGAGACAGGAGGGAGGATTGCTGAGTTTGAGGCTTGCCTGGGCTCCATAGTGAGTTCAGGGCCAGCCTGAACTACAAAGCGAGACCCTGTCTCAAAAAAAAAAAAATATATATATTCTTATGGAGAACATGCACTGTGTGTTGGTGTATAAGATTTTTACTTTTTATTTTGAATGTTGAAGACCTTCAATTTTAGAAAAGTATTTGCAGTCCTAGGATTATTTGTATTGCCTTGGTGGAATTTACTTTGAAAAAGCAATTAAACTTTTATTATTGATAATTTTATGGAGTAATTTGGCCTTACAGAAACTGTATGTAAAATGAATGCTTTTAAACTAATGATTATTTCCCTTTAGAAATACAAAATGTTTTTTTTTAAATTTTTTTTAAATTGAATTCTTTATTGGTACAATTTATATACATCTCAGAATCACATATAACATTGGGGAATTTGTACCAGTAAAATGTTTTTTTTTTTTAATCCTGGTCTTTTATGTTTTTAAGCAGCATCATATGGTCTTTTTTGTATAAGCTTTAAGTATTTCTTTAAAAAAATTTATTTATTTTTTTTAGTTTCTTGAGTCAGGGTCTCACTTTATAGTTCAGATTGGCCTTGAACTCACCGTGTAGGTCAGGCTGGTCTCAAACCTGAGGCAATCCTCCTGCCTCTGCCTCCTGAGTGTTGGGATTACAGGCATGAGCCACTATGCCCAGCTGGGCTTTGAATATTTCTTGATAGATTTGAATTTAAATATTTCTTGATAAGTTTAATTGTAAATGTTTCAGTTTGTTTCTATTGTGAACAAGCCATTTAAAAATTTTAAATATCTGATTATTACTGTTTATATAAGAGTGGTTTATATTTGGGCATAATACAGAGCTTTTCTTAGTTCTAATGGCTTTTTACATTTGGTTCACTTGGGTTTTTGAGATAGGCAAAATGCTGGTCCTTTTATATTTTAAAACTTCTGTTACAGATTCCTCAGTTCCTTTTAGATGATTGCTATAAAAATGGTATCCCCTGCCGTATATTTTGTACTCAGCCAAGACGATTAGCCGCTATTGCTGTGGCTGAAAGAGTTGCTGCAGAGAGAAGGGAAAGAATTGGTCAAACAATTGGATATCAGATTCGATTAGAAAGCAGGTAAAGACAGTACTGTTTTTGTTATGCTTATGAAAGATAAAATGTGGATGTATTTCACTAGAAGTACAAGATATGTTAATTGAAAAATTAAATGATTATTTTTCCACTGTAATTCTATATTAAGATGTTGAAGTCATGTCTAAACCTAGTTAGGTTTCAAATAAGTGGTTTGAAAGAGTTTGGACCAGGATACAAATTCCATTTTTTAGTTTCATGGTCAGTACAGGGTATTTTCCCTCTTTGAGCCTCAGTTTTCTTTGTACAATGAAAGTAATAAAACATACAGAGCGAAGTTTGATGGGAAACTTGTGGAAAACAATGAATTTTACTGATGGAGGTATAATGCCATTGGTACACAAGTTGATATCCCTTATCCAAAATGCTTGGGACAAGACATGTCGGAGTTTTTCAGATTTGAGGATGTTGTTATAAAGTTTGCTGGTTGAGCATCCTTAATCTGAAATGCTTTCAAATTCAAAACTTTTTGAATACTTTAGGTTTTTGTATTTTTGGATTAAAGATTGTCAACCTTCAGTAGAATTAGAAATAGCTTCTTGGGCCAAGTCCTGAGTTCGATCCCAGTAACCACATACAACAATGCTGGGTGTGGTGGCTCACACCCACCAGCAATCAGTCCATACCACAGTGCAGGGCATGGTGGCTCACGCCTGTTATCCCAGCACTCAGGAGGCAGAGACAGGAGGATTGCTGAGTTCCAGGCTTGCCTGGGCTACATAGTGAGCTCAGGGCCACCTTGAACTACAAAGTGAGACCCTGTCTCAAAAAAAAAGAAAAGAAAGAAATAGCTTCTTAACAAGGAATACTAGTATGTGTGTGTAGTGCTGGGGATCCAACTCAAGGCATAACAAAAGCTAGGCAAGTGCTTTGTCTCTTGTGCTGCCTCCTAGTCCCTGTTTTTAATAGTGATTATAAAAATTGATTTCATTTGTTATATATTTTTTCCTAAGTAAAATGTATTTAAATTGTTTTTTGAAAAACCTATTTAAGTTTCTTTAACAAAATACATTCTTTAGTTAATAAAATGCTACTAGAAATAATACATTTATGAGATTATAAGGCATAAAATATACAATTTTAATAATAAGCTGTGTATATCAGTATAGTTATAGTAGTAATATTTATTCAAGTACATGGCACCAGCATTTCAAGTGATTACATTTTAATTACAGAAAAGATTTGTAATTGTTTACTTTATTTTTTAAAAAGGGTTTCTCCAAAGACACTCCTGACATTTTGCACTAATGGGGTATTGCTTCGTACATTGATGGCAGGTGATAGTACGTTGTCAACTGTGACACATGTTATTGTGGTAAGAATATTGCTGAATTTGTCATATGTATCTCAGACTGTATAACATTAAATACATAATTACATTTTTAAAAGAGGGTAAAACGAGCTAATTTATTATTTTTTTGAATAGACTATTATATTTAGGTCATTTTTTCTATAATTACTAGAAATAAATATTTTGTATTAGATAAGAATGTACTTACCTTTGGGCGTTATGGGAGAGGATAAAGTAGTTTCATAAATATGCTTTTCATATATGAAGATGATGCACGTACTTAGTTCTCCAGACATAGTTTTATCTCTGTGCTTGGTCACTTGACCTGTTCTATAATACCATGTTTCCTATTTGTAAGGGTGCACTGCTTTATAGTCATTCAACATCACATAATTTAGGCTGCTAAATTAGTTACTTCATGATAAAAATGAGAATATGAATTGTTCTCTTTTTAAAGAATTTTCAGCTTTTATCTTGTTTGTGTCAGAAGAACATTGGCTTTAGCTTTATAGATTTTTTTTTTTTTTTTGCTTTTTTTGAGACAGGGTCTCGCTTTGTAGTTCAGGCTGGCCCTGAGCTCGCTGTGTAGCCCAGGCAAGCCTTATCCTCCTGCCTCTGTCTCCCGAGTGCTGGGATTACAGACATGAGCCACCCACCCCCACATTTCTGTAGACTTTTAATAATCAGCTTTTGGAAATTTACCCAAACTAAAGGATGCACCTGATCCCTGATACCAACAGATGCACATTTAAATTGATTTTGTTTATATTAAAAAATAAGGCCATTAATTTGCAGTTTTGTATAGTTTGTATACCTTTATGTTTTCAGAAAATACTTGGTCATGCAGTAAACTGATGAAATCTGGTTGTTTTCCAAATTATTCATTGTATAACATTTTTACTAATATCAATTATCTTAGTCCATATTTAATTTGAATTAGTATAAATCTAGTTGTGCTATTATTTTAAAGATTTGGCATGTTAATGTTTTAACATTTTGTTATTTTATTTGTTTCCTGCAGGATGAAGTGCATGAAAGGGATCGATTTAGTGATTTTTTACTTATAAAGTTAAGAGATTTGTTGCAAAAGCACCCAACTTTGAAACTGATTCTTTCTAGTGCTGCTTTGGATGTAAATCTCTTCATAAGATATTTTGGAAGTTGTCCAGTGATATATAGTAAGTTAAATAATCACATTCCTTCTATAATTTGTGTGAAAAACAGTTTGGAATTTGTTTTCTAACAAACTGGAATGTTGTGAAGCAGATGGTATGTATTTGCTCTTTGCTATGACATAGGCTTCAGGTTGTCTCTGTCTTGACCGTTACTTTTCCACCTATAGCTCTCTGGCATTGTGTAGTAAAGAGACCTTCCTAACCTGCAGATTAATAGGTTTTATTTTGGCTTGATGTTTTCCTCTACATCCTGTTGTGTATTGTCTTTCCTTTATTCTAGATTTCTCAGATAGTGAGTCTACACATCCATGTTTACTTCTCATTTACTTCTTTGGATACTTAACTTAGTTTTGTTACTTTTGTTACTTAAGTACTTCTTTTTGATGTTCATTTATTTCTTGTTTAATAAAAATTGATTTTGTCTCATCAAAATTTTTCCAAATTGCTCTTCAGAAATTATAAAAGTTGTATATACTTTAATGAAATAATACAAGGATATATAAAGTTCACAGTTGTCCCTATTCTGTTTTTTCTTGTTATGAATTTTAAAAACTCTGTATCGGTCCTTCGTTGGTAGGCCATGTTCATTCATATATGTATTTTTTTTTTGAGACAGGGTCTCACTTTGTAGTTCAGGCTGGCCCTGAGCTCACTATGTAGCCCAGGCAAGCCTCAAACTCAGCAGTCCTCCTGTCTGCCTCCTGAGTGCTGGGATTACAGGCCTGAGCCACCACTCCCGGCCATATATGTATTTTTTTTTACAAAAATGAACACTATCTCATATTGTAATTTGCTTTATATGATAATAAATCATGTACATTTCTCCATTTTGGGTACTCTAAATCTAGTTCATTGTTAAAATCAGCTGTTTCAGCACTTTATAATGTGGATGTACCATGACTTATTTAACTCCTTCATGTTGGGTATTAGATTAGTTCTACATTCATCCTCCCTGCCAACCTCCAAATATAAATACTTTTATAAAGAATATCTTTGCATGTATATCCTGACGTACTTTTACTTCTAGAGATAGATATCTTTTTTTTTTTGAGACAGGGTCTCGCTTTGTAGTTCAGGCTGGCCTTGAGCTCACTATGGTACCCAGACAAGCCGCCGCGAACTCAGCAGTCCTCTTGTCTCTGCCTCCCGAGTGCTGGGATGACAGGCGTGAGCCACCACGTCCGGCATTGTGGTATGCGGTGTTGATTGTTGGTGGGCGTGTCTCCACGCCCAGCATTATATGTGGTTACCGGGGATCAAACTCAGGACCTTGCGCTTGCGAGGCAGGCGCCGGAATCACTGAGCTAACCCTCCGGCCCTAGATATCTTTTTTTGAGACAGGATCTTGGTTTGTAATTCAGGTGGCTCTGAGCTCACTGTGTACCTCAGGTTAGCCTTGAACTCACAACAGTCCTCCTGCCTCTGCCTCCCAAGTGCTGGGATTTCAGGCATGAGCCAGTATACCTGGCATTGTGGTATGTGGTACTGATGGTTTGTGGGGATGAGTCATTATGCCAGCATTGTGAAATGTGGTTACTGGGGTTCAAACTCAGGACCTTGTGCTTGTAAGGCAGACACGCTGGAATCACTGAGGTAAATCCTGGCCCTAGGGATAGATTTTTAAAAGTGAAATTGCTGGGCTGAGGATTTAGCTCAGTGCTGCTGCACCTGCCTAACAAACACAAGATCTTGAGTTTGATCCCAGGTACTGGGGAAAAAAAAAAAGAAATTGCTAAGTATGAATGTCCTTCTGTTTGTCTATCTTTTTATTTGAGACAGGGTCTCTCTTTGTAGTTCAGGCTGGCCCTCAGCTCACTATGTAGCCCAGGCAAGCCTCGAACTCAGCAGTTCTCCTGCCTCTGCCTCCTGAGTGCTGGGATTACAGGTTTGAGCCACCACACCCTGCATTTGTGGAATGTGGTACTGATTGCTGTTGGGCATGAGAGTCACCACACTCAGTATTGTATGTGGTTACCAGGGATCGAACTAGGCATCCTGCGCTTGCTAGGCAAGGCGGTGGAACCACTGAGCTAAATCTCTGGCCCATGATTTTTATTTTTTTAAATTTTTAAATTTTTATTTTTTTGAGACAGGGTCTCACTTTGTAGTTCAGGCTCACTATGTAGCCTAGGCAAGCCTCAAGTCAGCAATCCTCCTGTCTCTGCCTCACGAGTGCTGGGATTACAGGTGTGAGCCACCACGCCCGGCACTGTGGCATGTGGTATTGATTGCTGGTGGGCATGACTCACCATGCCCAGCATTGTATGTGGTTAATGGGGATCGAATTCCGGACCTTATGCTTGCAAGGCAGGCGCCAGAACCACTGAGCTAAATCTCTGACCCCCATGATTTTTATTTTTGATAGCTTTTGCCCTTTTACTTTCTGAAAGGCTGGCATGTTTTGTAGTTTCAAAAAATGGTGGGGCTACTCATATGTTTATTTTTACCAGTGTTGTAACACTGATCTAATTGACAAGCCTAATACTCAGATTTTAGGTGAAACATTATACTTCAATTTTATGTCTTATGATTGCCCTTCTTTTCTTTTAGTGCTCAAAGCTCATGGTCAGCATTTTTCTTTTTTGAGTTGCTGCTTAATAATGATATTTTCTAGAATTATTATCTTTAAACATTTTCCTTATTCTATTTACTTTCCCTTTCTTTTTATTGTGTCTTTTTTCTTCCCTTCATTTTGTTGTACTCAGCTTACTACTGTGGATACACATTTAATTTCCCTGAAAGCTCTCATTTATGCCCTTGGTTTCTACTTTTTCTTGCATACTGATGACTCATATATGTTATCAATTCACATTATTTTCCAGAGCTTTGCATTTAGACATAAACAACTCACTTCTAATACCCTCCAGCCTGAATACTTAATCTTCAGAGCCTGCTTTTTCTTTTCCTGTGTTGTCTGTCTTGGTTAATAATACTACTGTTGGTCTTATCTAAGTCATAGATGTGTACATTTTTCTCATAACAGTTTTTTCGGGACTAGACACATAAAATCTGTGTGTCTGTTAATTGAAAAGTTCTTTTGGTACTTCATGTTTGATATATATTAACTCATGCCTCAACTTCCAGCCATTTTATTTCTCCCTTCAGCTTTTCTTGTCACTGCAGAGTAACGTTCTTCTGGCTGTGCCAGACAGACATCCAGGAATTATATTTGACCCTTCCATTGTATTACTGAGTTCTGTGTGTTTTACCTCCTGTCTCAAGAATCTGTCTACTTCTTTTCCATTTTCACCATTGCTACCCGTATTAAAATTGTTGCCATCTGTTACCCACATTTTACTATAGTTCGTGCCTGGCCTAGTTTCATTCTTCTTCTTTCTCTTTTTTTTTTTTTTTGGTATGTGTAACAAATGATGGTTTATTTGGGGGAAAGATGGAAAAGAAATAAGACAGGTAGCTACCATGGTAGGGGCTTCAGAGCTGGAAGCCCCTCTACTTGTCCCTTAAATCTGTTCTGCTATTATTGTCAAAGTGTTTTCTGAAGTGGAATTCTCATGATGTTGCACACTCTCCTGAGGTTAAATCTTTGAGTGACTTTTATTTTAGGGCAAAGTTTTAAACACATAGTTTGGTGTAATCTTGAACTACAACCCCTTTTTTACTCTCTTGATTTCACCATTTTTTAATAGATAAGCCTTGTAGGTTCTTGAAAGGTTGTTGAAAACATCTTACTTCTTTCTACCACAAGGACTTTGGTCATGCTGGGTTTTTTTTCACTGCATGCCTTTTTTCATAGAGCCTCCACCAGGTGGTGCAATCTATGGCATGTGTACTGAAGGAGTCATGTGAACCAAGTGGCCCCAGCAGCCAAGAATCGGATAAAAGTTGTTTTTTGTAAATTAAAGCCTTAGTATGCAAGTTTAGTCAAAGTGTTAGTACTTTGCATTAAATAAGTAGCTTTTGGGTACAGTTTGGGTACCTGGCCTCCAGAAGGTTTTCCATCACTGGCCTTAGTTGTTTTGTTGATTCCTTTCTTATTTCTATTATACAAAAATCATGGTGTCTTACACTTTTCTCTCAGAACTTTTACAACTCTTTTTTTTTTTTTTAGTTTTTTTGAGATGGGGTTCTCACTTTGTACTTTAGGCTGGTCCTGAACTCTCTGTGTAGTCCAATGTAGCCTTTATCCTGCCTCTGCCCTCCTGAGTACTGGGATCACAGGCCTGAGCCTCCACTCCTGGTTTACAGTTCTATTTTAAAATTTATTTTGAATTACTAGATTAATGTCTGTCTGCTGTGCTACTGTGTCACAAAGTGGTGGGAGATAGTAATCTTTCTGCCAATTGTATTACTGGTACATGGTGTCCTGTCAGACACCAGGTGAGTAGTTAAACAGGGAAAAACAAACAAATGAACAGCTGTGTGAAGTAAAAGCAGTTAGTTGTTTGATATAGACACATGTGTAAAGGCCAGTATTGTGAGTCACTTGAACTTTGGAGTTGAGTATTATTGCACCTTGATTCATTAACTTGGTATTTCGATGTTTTTTGTGAATTATTTTTAAGATGTATGTTGATTTGAAAATTTCTGTTATTTAGTACAGGGAAGACCATTTGAAGTAAAGGAAATGTTTCTAGAAGATATTTTAAGCAGCACTGGATATACAAACAAAGAAATGTTAAAGTATAAAAAAGAAAAACAGCAAGGTAAGTCTTTAACAGCAAGGTAAGTCTTTAACCGAAGAAATAACTATTAGAAATGATGTTCTGAAGTACTGAAGTTTTATATTATGAAGGTACAAGGACACTTAGAAGTATTTTTCTTTTACATATAACTGTATGTAATTATGTTAAAATATCGTCCTATACATATCTTTGCATTATATTCCGAATTGTAATCTCTTTAGAAGAATTGAAAGTGACTGTTGGAACTTACGGGTTTTAGTGTGTCTATAACTGAAATTTCAACTTAGGGAAATAGAAGAATATGTGTGGGCTGCTGTAACATTTCTCATAGATGGGAATAAAAGAGTAGCACCTTAGCAATCATAGGCTTATCTTTCAAAAAATCTCCAACTCTCCAGATCTTGATATTGTTATGGGATTACATTTGCTCCTGGAGTTTAACCTTATTTAATCTTTTATAATAGTTTTACCATATCACAGCTTCTGAATTCAGATTTAGATTTTCTTACTTTGAGCTGTAGTATTTATCATGGCAGACTTGCCCTCAAGCTTTGACATCTTTGTTTATTCTTTAAGATATTGGACAATTTTATTAAGGCCTTAGGATTCTCCACTTGAAGAATGTAATCAGTAATGCCTGTTACACTAGGCAGTGCTAAATCATTTGTATATAAGTCATGAAACTCTTAGGTCTTGAAATCTTTTGAATTATATCTACTTGTATCTCGAACTGTGGGCAGAGTGATAAGTTTAATAAATGATTTTCTGTGAAGTGCTGTATTGATGTTTGAATTAAACAGTAAGTCCAATATGGGTAAATTATTTAAACACCTTACCAGTAGAGGAATAGATGTTTTTAAGCAGTATCCTGTGTCTTTATAGTTCATCTCACTGCTAAATAGTCTTAATATTTTAAAAATAACTGCAAAATAAAGCCAACTTTTATGTAATACCAGATTCACTTAATTTTTTAAAATAAAGGTGCACATTTTTAAAAGGAATTATCCACAATTTTTCTTTGGTAATTTAGAAGAGAAACAGCAAACCACACTTACAGAATGGTACTCAGCTCAGGAGAATACTTTCAAGCCTGAACCTCAGAGACAGAGAAGTGTTCCAAATGTGACTGAAGAATATGACTTACTGGATGATGGGGGTGATGCTGTCTTTAGTCAGCTGGTAAGACTTTATTGGTTTCACAGTGATATTTTGAGTAAAAATGATACAGGCTGAACAACTTTCAGAACCACTTTTTCTTACCTTCCTTCCTTCCTTTCATCCTCCCTCCCTCCCTCCTTTTGCATGCTGGAGATCAGACCCAGAGTGTGCACATGCTAAACAAACAGTGTAAAACTGAATCATATCCCTAGTGCTGAATTTTCTTTTTAGAAAATAATTCTGCTGTTTTTAATATGAGAAGTTACATGCTGCAGAGATGCTTAAAACTTTTTTACTGTCCATGTGATTTGAATATACTCATTTTTTTTTTTTTTTTTGCTTTTTGGAGACAGGGTCTCGCTTTGTAGTTCAGGCTGGCCCTGAGCTAACTATGGTGCCCAGGCAAGCCGCCGCAAACTCAGCAATCCTCCTGTCTCTGCCTCCTGAGTGCTGGGATTACAGGCGTGAGCCACCACGTCCGGCATTAAACATACTCAAATTTTAACGTATCCATATGAATTCAACATGAGTTTTTAAAAATACTTTTGAGGAATGTTTTACTATAGAGAAGATGTGTTTGAGTCAGTGAACAGCATTTCAGTCATATATATCAGTGATTATTAAGCCCTGGCTATCATCACCAAAGAGGCTTTTAAAGGCCTGTGGAATCAGGTCTCCTGTCATCAAAAATTCTTATGTGTTTGCTCTGGGGTGGGATATAGTATAATGTTCACAGAGCTCCCAGTGGTGCTTTTTTTGGTGTGTAGTTGGAAAAGGGAACCACTGGGATAGAGCTGTATTTAGCATTATCCTATCAGAATTACAGTGTTGTGACTAGGTTATAGCCTTTTGTTGACAAGATCATTCTTAGGTATGAGGTGAATATGAGAATGAGATATAGTATATGATGTTTTTTAGATGAAAGATGATACTTTTGGAATAATGTAATGCATTACTATGTTATATCGTTAGTAGTTGTGGTCATTATGGCCATTTTTACATCCTTTGCAAGCAAAAGTTAAGCTCTTCAATAATTAATAATTTTCACTTTTTTTTTACAGTCAGAAAAAGATGTGAATTGTCTTGAGCCATGGCTCATAAAGGAAATGGATACTTGTCTTTCTGACATCTGGCTACATAAAGATGTTGATGCCTTTGCTCAAGTCTTCCACCTTATTTTAACAGAAAATGTTAGTGGTATGTTTTGAATCTTTAAATTACCTTTACAATTATAATAGAAGTGTAATGGAATTCAAAGTGTATGCATTTACATTTTTTTGTTCACAACCAATAATTTATCATCTTGGAATATTTTAATTCAAACACACAAACGTTATGGCCCCTGTAAAGCCTCTTGTGTTCAGAGATGGGCTTTTCAGAGGTGGCTGGGACTAAGGGCCTTCATATTAAATGGGAATACCAGAGTTCCGGGTGTGGCTAATGGAAACCCTGTATGAGGTGTGAGTAGCACCAATTAGTAGGTTTATATCCTGGATGGAAGAGAGGTGGGGTTGCTGCTGTTGCTTTCTGTTGTTCTGCCACAATGTCAGCAGTTCTCTGTGATGCCCCTCTTTCATGCCACCCTGCCTCAGAGCCACCTGTCTGTGAACTGAAACTTCCACATACTGTGAGCTGGAATAAACTTTCCTTCTTTCACTTTCCAGACATCAGAGTGAGAAAATTGGAGCCAATGAAATGATATGACCCAGAAAATAAGTATTTTTCTTGTGTTTTTTTTTTTTTAAGACAGTGTCTCTGACTTTGTAGCTTAGGTTGGCCCTGAGTTCACTATGTAGCCTAGGCAAGCATCGAGCTCAGCAGTCCTCCTGCCTCTGCCTCCAGAGTGCTCATATTATAGACATGAGCCATCACACCCGGCATTGTGGTGGTGAGCCACCATTCCCAGCATTGTACTTGGGACCACTGACCTAAATCCTTGGCCCTTTGATACTTTTCTTTTAAAATAGTGCTCATTTTTTTTTTTTTTTAGGGCAGGGTCTCACTTTGTAGTTCAGGTTGGCCCTGAGCTCACTATGTAGCCCAGGCAAACCTTGATCTTGGCAGTCCTCCTTTCTCTGTCTCCCAGGTGCTGGGATTACAGGCGTGAGCCACCACACCTGGCTCATTGTTAATTTATATGTTAAGCAAATCAAATATCTTTTAATTGATATACATATTGACAGGTCATTTTTTTAGATTTGAAAATGTAGCTATTCATCTCTAATTTCGTGTCATTCTTTATTTTTCCATTTAAAAACAAAATTGACTCTAAAGAATTTAGTAATTTTTAAGAGATTTAAAGTCCATGACCAAAAACAAACAAACCAAAAACCAAAGTAAAACAAAAAACATCAGACTGGTGGCACACACTTATAATCCCAGGACTTGGGAGGCTGAGGCATGAGGATCCCTGTGAATTTGAGGCTAGCATGGTCTACATAGTTCAAGGCCAGCCAGATTAGTTAGTGAGACCCTGTGTCAAAAAAAAAATCCAGCCAGGCGTGGTGGTTCACGCCTGTAATTCCAGCACTTGGGAGGCAGAGACAGGAGGATTGCTGAGTTGGAGGTTTGCCTGGGCTCCATAGTGAGCTCAGGGCCAGCCTGAACTACAAAGTGAGACCCTGTCTCAAAAAAGAAAAAAAAAAATCCATGACATATTTTATTGCTTTAGAATATTAAAAAACATTTTAAGTATCTAAATATTGTCTTTGGTTCTCCATCTATATATCCCTTAATAGATTACTTAATAATAGTCATCCTAGGACTCCGGTCTTTCCTCTTACATACAGCTTCTGGATTTCCTTAACTCCAGTCCTTTAATGTCTGTAGTCATGTGAAGTAAACCAAAAAATGTTATTGTAACTATGGTTTATTTGCTTGTCAGTTTTTGTCTCTTCTAAAATCTCAGTTTTTTTTTTCTTTTTTTTATTTTTGAGACAGGGTCTTGCTTTGTAGTTTAGGCTGGCCCTGAGCTCACTATGGAGCCCAGGCAAGCCGCCACGAACTCAGCAATCCTCCTGTCTCTGCCTCCCGAGTGCTGGGATAACAGGCGTGAGCCACCACATCCAGCATTGTGGTATGTGGTATTGATTGTTGGTGGGCATGTCTCCACGCCCAGCATTATATGTGGTCACTGGGGATCGAACTCAGGTCCTTGCGTTTGCGAGGCCGGCGCCGGAACCACTGAGCTAACCCTCCGGCCC
>PVIC010036373.1:0-18613 GCA_004025085.1 Thryonomys swinderianus
AATTCTAGAGTTTTACACAGAAAACTCGAGTTTAGTAACCACACGTTATCTTTTAGCATGACAATCATGGTATAATCTTTGAAACATTTAAAATTGTACCTGAGCAAGAATATCCTTTTCTACTTGATCATCTCCATCTAGTACACAAAGGAGCTTTCACCTGATTTGTTATTTTTTAGTAGTGTGTAGTGGGGCAAGCGTGTGACATTGGACTACTCAGTGACTGTGTATTTATAAGTGTGATGATACATGTATAACACTTACATCACATGAGCTTATTTTTTTTAATGAAACAAAATGAAACAAAACTATCATTTGAATGGTAGTCCTACACTAACTTGACATGTAGCACTTATCCCAAACTGCATTCTGGAAAATAATTCCTGGAATCTCTGTTGCCACATAATTGATAACCTTCTTTTTGGGTGACTCCTTTTACTGAGGTATAACAGCATCTTCCAATTATTTCAGTAGAACCTCCTAAATCATACAGGGGAATGAATAAAACTCCCAAATTGCTAGATGTTGAATACATTAAGTTTGTATTCCCCAAAGCTGAAGAATTAATTCTAACGAACAATGGAGGTTAAGAATGGGAAAATTAGGCAATTGCAATAGGGTATAGGAATGGGACACATGAATAGCTCTTGAGGAACAGGAAAAGTTTCAAATGGGTTGTTGTAAACCTTTATCTAAACTAAATCTTTCAAGAATGAATGGAATTTGATACATTAATATTGATTAACATTTTTAGTTTTCACAAATATCTTTATATTTCTATAGCTATCTACCTATCTATCATCTACCATCTATTTATCATCTATCATCTATCTGACTATCTGACCTTTTCATAGTTACCACTCCAGTGTTTAGTGTATAGTTCACCGGGGCACATTAAATTCATCAAAACAAGAATGGCAGTGCATGCCTGCAACCCAACACACTTGGAAGGTGAAGAGTGAGCGTCACATTTATTGCACCACTGAAATTTTGTCCCCAAAAATAAAAACAAAAAGAAAGAAAGAACTGGGGATGGAGCTTACCGTGAAGGATCAGGATTGCCACCCCCAACAAACAAAAATAAAACAATACACAAAATAAGTGTCTAAATAAACAAGATATTATCAATTATCTCACACCATCTACTCTGTAGAAAATTTCTTTGTTTAGTGTATATGAGAATACTTAGTTCCCATCACAGGCGATCCAGTGTCTTCTTGAAAAATCCTGCACGAATGTGCACTATTTTCCCTGCAGATTGATTAACAATAGCACTTTCTTTCAAAGATCACCAAAGCACTTTTCCATGTCCAGCTAGTTAAATCTTTCGTCAGACAGTGACTTATTTAGTTCTCATTTTTAAAAGAACTAAAGCCTTTTTTTTTTTCATTTACAAGGCTCAGCACTGTGGTTGTTATAATTCCAAAGATTTTGGAGAAACAGAACTACTTTCCCAGTGCAGGTATTTCTCTTCCAAAGCAAGTATTTTATCATCTTTTATTGTTCTTTCTTCATTTGGGATGGTACATCTCTGAACAATAACCTGGGCAGACATCATGATGAGATGAAGGAAATTACTGATAGGTCTGTAATTTCAAAGATTGGGAACAAGTTCTGAGAATTCTGATTATTACCTGGGAATTTGGTCCATCAATTCTAATGCACGGTTTCAATTTGATGGTTTTGTGGAAATTGAACACCAGCAAAATTTATGCTTTTCTTACACAATGAAGAAAGAATACAATTATGCTCTTAATGGTTAACTTGGTTCTGAAAAGCAGGTTTATTAATAAGGGAATATTATCATATTAGTTCATTAAAAATAGTTTTGGATAATGATAGATACAAACAAACATAGATGATATTTGTTTAAAATATTCCTTAACATTGCAGAGTGCACATGAACCCATACTTTCTCGTGCTGACCAGAGTTACCATGTGTGTATGTGTTCACCTCCAAGGGGAATATAATCATTAATAGAAATTAAATAAAGAGAAGATATCACTTTTTCAATGATAGCCTTGACAAGTAATTTGATAGTTGAATATAAAAATTTAGATGTTTGCATGTTTTCATATATTTCCTATTCTGTTTAATTACTTATAAAATTGTATAGTTCTAAATCTACCTTCACTTTATAAAATGCATTAAGAAGAAATAAGAAATATTTATTCATAAATTTACTATGTTAAAATGAAAATTATTGTGTCACACTCCAAAACAAATCTATTTTAGCTACTGAAGTCATCATACTGTAATTTGAAGTTTATCATCCAAAACATGGTCTTTTATTTATGCATTTTCTAAAATATCAATAACTGAAACTTTTTTCTGCATTATTTGTACAGAATAAGTTTATTTTTGTGAATGAGAAATTTAACCATATTTTCAAGCAAACATGTTATGATGTAGAAATCACTGACTTTGTACTCATAGTTTGTAATGAACTGCCTCACTTTAATTTTGTAGCTATAAGATTTTTTTACACATTTTCTTTTAATATTATCAAATTCCTTACAAAACCAAAATGAATTTATCTTTCTTTGTAAGATTTGCTCTTCTACTTTGCTTGTTTTTGTTGTTGAAGTACATGTCACAATGCTATATTTTCAGAATAGCATTCAACAGTGACAGTTATGAGAAATGTCCTTTAGTGTAGAGGTTTATATTACAATTTCTCTCAAAGCTAGCAAGGAAAAGATCATGTACACTTAGGTGGGCAATAATTTAATGCAAAAATTTATAAATTTAGTTTACCTTATTATGAGATCAAATGAGATTATTTCAATTAGAAAATATTTTGATAAAGTTTAACATTATGTACAGTCTAAACTCACAAAGCATTAACTGAAACTCAGCATTCCACAGGATGCTTAAATACTGAAACCAGAGAATTTTCCTACCAGAGAAGGCTTGTCTTTGTTCTCATTGGGTCCTCTAAAGTTCACAATGAGCATCAGAGTCTGTGTACTGATTAACATAAATGTAATAGTGAACGTGCCTATACACATAATGTTTTCAATGTACATTTTACTGAAGAGCAGCTTCATGTCTCTAATTATGATAGCAGATTCACATAGTTTAAAAATGAAAAATAAAAGAATGAAGAATAGGAAGGAAGTAAAAAAGAAAGAAGGTAGAGAAAGGGGTACTTAGCAATACTTCTTTAAAAATATTATTCTGCTATGAAAAGTTAGCATAATTAGATAAGAAGATGCAAATAGCAGTCTCCTTGCATTTTTCTCTTAGGAGATTTAATTTCATTTAAAGATAAAATAGATGGATAACTGTAATTTCTATAAATACTTTCTTCTTTGATTTAGGTAGCATTTTGACAGTAGATTTGAAATTATCTCTTATGAGAAAGAGTATTCTGGTATTTGGAATTCCAAAATGAACAAAAGATTTGTTTAGTAGCTATAAAATGGAATGTAAACCCATAGCTTTACAAAAAATATTACAGAATAATCCATTATTCACGACATACTTTCTTATAATGAAGAACAAGGGGCAACATTCCTTTTCTGATTTTAATGAGAAGTTAAATTGTGCATAAATTATCTATTGGTTATAACTCAGAAATTAATGGACACATACATGTAAGAATTTTTCCATATATAATGAAATTTTCACTGCTTAAATACAAAACTGGTTATATTATACCAAAGTTAGACTTCTTCTTAAGTTGATGCTAATAAACGTGATAACGATTCCAGTAGTTCCATGCAATTACCAAATTCATTGGTTGCCTACTATTCTGGGTACTGTTTTCAATGTTAAATAACATTTTGTGACTCTTTAAATGTATAAAATGCATACTTGTAACCTCTCTGCTGATCAGATTCCAAACAAATTATTTATTATTTTTAAAAGTGTACATCTCAGTAATTTATCTCTGCAAAAAGCAATCCAATGAATGGTGATTGGAGAAATCACTCATGTATTTCTCATTTACTTTGAGAGCTTGTTTGGAGATTCTAGCAGGGGAGCACAGCTACTTGTATACCCTTGACTGAGGAAACGGTCCTCTTCTATGGGGGGTTGTCATCCTCTTCGACCTAGCGTGCACTGCAGGAGGGACACACATGGAGCACTGAGGGAAGAAAGGGACACCCACCTAGCCAACCAGATCAGCCGAATCAACGCTGAAGATCAGTGGGTTGATAGATGTCGCAGCTAGATCGCTATCACATCCTCTCATTTACTTTGTAAAACTATTTTCTGGTGAAGCTTTGAAATCCCACCACCTTCCTTGACCTATTCAGTTCGCCATGACCTCTGAGATGATTGCCTTGTGCACACCGGCCGGGAAAACCTCAGAGAAGATTGTATTTGGCCCAGTCAGATCAGTTCAGGTCAAATACCTATCCCTGCAAATGATTCTCACTTTAGTCTCCTTATCAGAAAGGAATTCAAACCAAGTGTTTTGGAAAAATTCTTCCTTGTATCTTGATTCTTGAGGAATACCTAGGGCATAGTTTTATTCAAAAACTACTTGGAATGTTGTTAAAGGATTTTAAAAGTAAATAAAAGGCCCCTTTTCAGGTTTTTATTTAATCATCATTAAAGTGTACTTCTCCAACACTGAAGAAACAGTTTCAATTTCTGTTGATTGGTAGTTATTTTAACTTCCTGTCCTTAAATCATCTTAGGAACTGAGAAGCTCTCAATGACCACATATACTCTTCAAGGATTTTCCACATGAAGGCTAAGAGCATTTTTGTTCCTACCAAGAACACTGCAACATTATGTTTATCATTGCAAAGGAGTGAAATCTTTTCTTTTAGATACTTGATTCTGCTACCATACAACACTGGCACATTTTTTTGTGATTTTTTAATTACCAAAATATTAAGGAATGGTAGAGTTGGTGTGATTTTTAAAGGTGTGATTAGTAACACTTCTTTAAGCATACCACATATCATCTATGTGTACAGGCTTTTATGTATAGACAGAACAAATTATTACCCAAACTGAAATTCAAAGGAAGCTGGATGTGAAGAAAATACTGTGGTAGTCTCCTAAACACACATTCTAAAGTGGAAATCATTGTCAGGAAGAGAGAGGAAAAGGAAGATAAGTTTATGCAGGGGGAGAAGTAGAGCTGTGATGCAATCCAAATGACACCTTGACCTTCTCCACAGGAGACAGAGAAGCACTAAAACAAATGACTTATCAGTATTGTCACACACCAACCCAAAGCTTTTGTAATTTTTCTTGACCAGTCATTGGCCAAGGATCATTTTGGGGCAAAATATTTTTTCTTCATGGCTAGTGATTCCTAAAGGGGCGGACAATACTCTTAATGATTGAAATAGCAAGTAATTCTTTCAAACAAGAATCTAGATTGCACATCTCTGAGTCCATTCATCAGAGCAGTGAGTGTTTTAACTGTAGACACATATATTATGGTATCATTTATCTATTAGTAGAACATTTGTGGTAGGGGAGGAAAAAGGGGAGGAATAAAATGTGCAAGTTAAAACACAGGTGATCTTTTGACTGAAATGCTTTGCATTCCCTGTGCTTTGTATCTTGAAGTTTTGAAGAGGTTATGATGAATTAATTAATTTCCTTTAGAATAGCCATCTTTATTTCATTTTAGTAGTTTTTATTAGAGAATCTTAAGAGACAGCAGTTGAATTAATAAAACGTATGCAGTTTACAGGAGTGACCAGGACCTCAATGCTCTTATAAATGAATCAATAAATAGCTGATGATATTGATAATCATATGAGCAGCATAATCCAACAGAGAAGCTATAAAAAGTGCTAATAATAAAAAAGTTAAAGGCACCAAAACTCCAGAGCAAAACTACCAGTGAAAGATAAATTAAAATGAGAATAACAAGGCTAAGTTGTGAATCATTTGATCGATATAAAATACTTAAAAATAAGTGTCATTGTGCCTTTTCGAATAAAATTAGATCAACTAAGTAATTAACATTACCAATATTTTTTCCCTACCATTTAAATTAGTAGAATTTAGATCTACCTCATGTGAAGTGCTTTATTCATTTATTCCATAGATTTCATTGAGGCAAATTATACCTTAGTTTTCACTCAGAACTCCTATCGTTAACATTGTACTTCATAGAATTTAAAAAAATCTGGATCCATTCAGAGGCAAAGCAAGAACATGAAAATAAGTATGACACTGTAGTAAGCCTAAGCCTGTCTTCTCAGGGATTGCGTGGCCACCAGTGGCACCAGTGTCGGAAAAGTCCACTCTGGGGCCCTTCTTCAGGCGAGGCTCCTGCAGAGGCCTCTCTCCAAATAAGGACTGGATGGCTGCCCATTCCTTTCAGGAAGCCTGCAGCATTCTTTGTGCAATCTGAATAAAACCAAGGGTATCTAATTATGTAGTCAAATGTTTTGGTTAAATGCCTCATTCCTTATTCTAATTATCACCTATCCCAAAGGGGAGAGCTTCACTTTACAAAATACAGGGAGAACAAGGTTAACTTACCCTCCCAAAATTTCTTCATAGATGAGAAAGCACTCAGCTGGAGTCTTCAGCATATTTAACTGCAGTGTTTACCACTGTGATTTGTTGTTTTTATCAACAGAAATTCACTCAAAACTCACACTGTTTGAGAAAAAAAGGAAAAAAATTTGTGGTCACTAAAATTTAAATGTTAGAATTTTGAGCTAATGGATTTACATTACCAAAAAAGAAATCATTACTGGTTCTCAAATTAACCAGAGATTAAATTTAAGAAAATTAAAACCTTGAAAACCCGTTTAATACTTAATTAAATTATTTCTTGTGTGTCCTGATACAGATACTGATAGTAACTTCTAATACTGTCTCTCACGTACTCATATACAGTACAATTTCTGTGAATAGATTCAAGGCCATACACTTTTAATTCCAACTTTCAGCTAAGTAGTAGCTTTAATTATTTCCTACATTATAATATATCATCAGTTCTTAAAGTATTTGACTCACCCCAACAAAACATTAACAAAGCTTATTTTATACTCTAATCTCACCAGAAATAGTTTGCAGTTTGAATAGATTGCCCACTTTATTTCTATTTTTACTTGCTTATTCTTTGCATATACATGTAATTTTAAATAGAAAGGAATTTTATATTATCTTTCTAGGCACTTTTCTTTGTGAATTCTCATGGCATCTCCTATCCCAGATGCTATAAATTAGTTAAATTTTTACCTTTTCTGAAAATAGATAATTATATAGTGTGTTAAATATCATGGGTAATTATATGCTATTAATATCCATTATCTCACTCAAGAGCTTATTGTTTCTAAAATTTTTATACTAGTATAGCAACAGCTTTCACTTGTGTGTTTCCATGTGTTTGCTAAATAAAATAATTTCAATGTCCTCTATCAGCAACAATTCAAAATATTTGGAATTATTGTCAGATTTCATGTCATTACTTATTAGTGAAAACATTCATGGGTTTTTTCCCACATTTTAAAAATCTTCTTTAGCTCAAGACTTCCTATCATGTGTTTTACTTTAATTAATCTTTATTGGGGTAATTACAATCTAAAGTAGAGAAATAGTATTATACAGAAAGTAGAAATGTCCACTAAAGTCAAATGTGCACATAGATACAAGAGTTAGGTATTTTCGAGAGGTAAATGAGATACTAGGGCTTAGTCTCCAGAGCATCTGATGACATAAAATAGACCAAAACCATGCAGGTGTTGGCAAATTTATGAACTTGAAAAAGGAAAATGCCTGAAAACCCTGTGGTTACAAACAAGCTGGCAAGAATAGAAAAGAGCCTGGAAATAAGGAAGAAGAAATATGCTTAAAAACATTTTAGAAAGAGATAACAAGGACTCCATTAATGCTAACAGAATGTATCCACCAGGCAGGCCAAGCAGTTAAACAGAGTAGAAAGGGAGCCAACATTAGAAATATAACATGGCAAGGATAAGCCAATATTATCATTTATAACCATCAATATTAATGCTCTTAACACACCAATGAAAAGAAATAGAGTGGCACAATGGATCAAGAAGCAAGATCTAACAATATGACACATAAATGAAACATTTAATTAGAAAAATATTTCATAGACTGAAAGTTAAAGGATGGAAAACACTTCATGTGACAGAAAGTTGGACAAAAGCAGGGATAACTGTTATATTTGTTGATAAGCTGGATTTCAAGCCAAGGCAGATTAAGAGAGACAAGGAAGGTCCTTATAATGGAAATAATCTAAGAGGAAAAGATCACAGTCATAAATACATATGCACTAAATGTCAGTGTACTCAACTATATTAAACAAATAGTATGGAATATGAATAATCTAATAAGCAGTGATTCAGTTGTAACAAATAGACAAATCAATTAGACCAAATAGACAAATCAATTAGGCCAAAAAAAGAATGAAATATTAGAATTAAACCAATTTTTTTTTGAAACAGGGTCTTGCTTTGTAGTTCAGGCTGGCCCTGAGCTCACTATGTAGCCCAGGCAAGCCTCGAACTCAGCAATCCTCCTGTCTCTGCCTCCTGAGTGCTGGTATTACTGTCATGAACCACTATGCCTGGTTTAAATAAAATTTTTAACAAACAGACTATAGAGTGTTTCACCTCACAATATCAGAATATGTATTTTCTCAGCTGCATTTGGGATATTCTCTAAAATAGACCACATACAAGTTCATACAGCATGCTTAAATAATTGCAAAGGAACTAAAGTTATTTCATCTCTATTACCAAACCATAGTCCAATGAAATTGGAAATCAATGGCAAAAGAAACCACAGGAACTTCATTGAAATTAAATAACTCCTTCTGAAAATTCAATGGGGCAGGGATGAACTTAAAGAAGAAATGAGATTCTAAAATTAAAAATAATGCCAATATAGCATATTGGAATTTATGGAATACAGTGAAAGTGATCTTGCAAAAGAAATTTATAGTGGTGAATACCCATATCAGAAACACAGAGCAGATTCAAATATACAACCTAATATTGAGCACTGAGCTTCTGGTAACATAAGATCAAGTCAATCCCAAAGTTTGTATGAGGGAAGACATCAAGGATATCAAGATTAGAACAAAAATTGTTGAAATGAATACTAAGAAAACAATTTGAAAGCTCAATGAATTGAAGTCTAGATCATATGCCAAGATGAAATTTATTGCTGAATTCTATAAGAAATTTAGAGAAGCCTGGCATGGTGGCTCACGCCTGTTATCCCAGCACTCAGGAGGCAGAGACAGGAGAATTGCTGAGTTCGAGGCTTGCCTGGGCTACATAGCAAGCTCAGGGCCAGCCTGAACTACAAAGCGAGATCCTGTCTCAAAAAAAAAAAAAGAAAGAAATTTAGAGAAGACCTAATACTGCTAATGCTTAGAAGACCTAATGTTGCTAATGCTTAGACTCTTTAATGAAATTTAAAGGGAAGCAATGTCCTATATTCATTCCTGGAATCAAGTTTTAGGCTGATAACACAGGAGGAGGATTCAACCAAAAAGGAACTATAAACCAAATATCCCTAATGAACATAAATACAAAAGTCTTCAGTTAGACAGTAGCAAAATGAATGCTGCAAATCTTCAAGAAAGTATGCACCATGACCAAGTAGGATTCATTGTAGAGAGCAGGGATGGTTGAACATACCCAAATCGGTAAATATATTAAACCATATCAACAGGGCAAAGGAAGAGAAATTATATGATCATCTCAATAGATGCAGAAAAAGTGTTGGACAAATTCATTCATGGTCAAAATGCTACATAAAATTAGAACACAGTATTTATCTCTATCTGAGAAAAGCCAACTATAGCTGGCTAACCATCAGCTAATATCATATTAAATGGACAAAACTGAAAGCTTTAACTGTAAATTCAGGAAGAAAACAAGCATGTCCGTTGTCACCACTGTTACTCAATATTGTTCTGGAAACATTAGCTAAAGCAATTAGACAAGAGGAAGAAGTAAAAGGAATAAGTATAGGAAAAGAATAATTTAAGTTGTCATTATTTGCAGATCACATGATACTTTACATAGAAAATCTGTAAAATTCCACCAGGGATGTTGAGATTTAATGAACAATTTCAATGCCATAGCTGGATACAAGATCAAAACTCAAATATCGATACCATTCCTGTATATGTTAAGCAAATTTAGTGGGATATTAGGGAAACAAAACTTTTCACAATAGTATTCATAAAAGAAGTTCCTAAGAATCAATGTAATAAAGAAAGTAAAAGATCTCTATATTGAAAAACCACAGTATTCTGAAAAAGAAGATTGAGAAAGATATCAGAAAATGGAAAGATATGCTGTGTTCTTGGGTAGGAAGAATCTTTTGTAGGAAAATGGCCATACTTCTAAAATTGTTATACAGATTAAGGCAATCCAAGTTAAAATACCAGCAACATCTCTCACATTATTAGAGAACACAATTCTAAAATTATTTGTAACCAGAAGAGAAATAGAATACCAAAAGCAATTCTAGGTAACAAAGGCAAAGCAGGCAGTATCAAAATTCCTAACTCGAAATTATACTACAAAGGTGTAGGGCTACAAATAACATGGTATGGGGGGTGGGGAGAAAGACAAGAAACAAAAAGAAAAACCAGACCCAAGTAACAGTGGAACAGATTAGAAGGTACAGAAACAGTGGTGGTGGAAAAACTGACTTTCCTATGCTGAAGATTCAAAGTAGACCCATATCTTTCGCCATGCACTAAACTACATTTGAAATGTATGTGTTCTAAATATTGGAACAGAAATGCTAAATTTAATGTGAGACAGAATTGGTACAACTATTCAAGACATTGTTGTAAGCAAAGATTTCATTAACCAAATCCTTATTGCACCAAAAATAACACAAATAATTAAAAACTAGGATCGCATCTTACTAAAAAGCTCAGCATGCAAAATAAAGCATCAATAGAGGGAAGAGTCAACTCACAACGTGGAAAAAAATGCCAGCTATTTTTCAGGAAAAAATGACTACTATATAGAGTATATAAAGAAGTAAAAAAATCAGCCCACCAAATTTTAAAGGCCTAATACAAAAATAGGCATGTGATCTATTTATTTCACTTATTAGTGTGTCCTCATTTGCACATCAATGAATGAAACTTATCATTCTTTATGGCAGAGCAATACATAGATCACAGATATATAAATACCATACCTTTTCTTTGGTATGAGAACCTGTAGATGTAAATGAGTTCTAGAATGTATGATAGATTTTTTGAAATAGGAACTATCCCAAGGGAATGTGGTGGGGGAAACATAATGAGGGGAAAGAATAAATATGATTTGGAAAGAAAAAGAAATAGCATGTATAAAAGGGGTAAGGGTTGTGGGTGGGTGGTGATGTGGGTTAAAAAATGAGAATTACCTCCTTTCATATACTAGTACAGATTCCCCAGTGTTGAGTGGGATTGTGAGCTGTATATAAAATGTACCAATAAATAATTCAATTTAAAAATAGGCATCTGTAACTATACACATTTCTAAGATGAGATAGAAATGGAAAATAAATATTAACAAATGTTAGACATCACTGATCACTGCAGAGATACAAATTAAATCAATGTTGATTCCATGTCACTCCAGAAAGAATGGCTATTTTCAAGAGATCAATTGATAACTAATGCAGCAATGCTGTGGAGAAAAAGTAACACTTCTTCACTGTTGATGGGAATGAAACTGGTAGAACGACTGTAGAAATCAATGTGGAGAGTCCTCAAATAACTAAAAATAGAGGTTCCATTCAACGCAGCTCTTCTCCTTGAGAGATAATTAAATATTTAAATAAAATAATATATACCACAGGAATATATGCATGTTACACGCATGTATGTTTACAATAGAAGAATAGGTAATAGGTAAACCTTGGAAACAGCTTGATTGCCCACTATTAGATGAATAGAAAGGAATGTGTATGTGTTTTTGAAATATAATGAACTACTTTCGATTCCCGGTACTGCCAAAAAAAGAAAAAAAAACAGGGACTAGTATTGTGCCATAAAAAGGATATGTTCAAAATATTTCTAGCTAAATGGATGCACCATAAGACTATACTTTTAAGTGAAAAAACAATTGGACACCCATGTGTAAATATCAGGTGGTTTCTCTGGTATGAGAAATCAAAGGGTAAATAAAGACCAAAATGTTTAATATATATTGGAAGATGGGAAGAAAAAATTCAAATAAGAAGAGAAAAGAGGGACCAGGAAATGAGAAAGAAAGAAAAGGACAAACAAGATAATGGAAGGAAAAAATGAAAACAAGGTTTTTATAGATAAACTGGGGAGAGAGGTTGAAGGGAAGAAAGAATGAGAAAAAAGGAGCAAAATATACCATGTAAATGTACAAATTTCCATGGACAAATATTATCATTATGTATGTTTTAAAGTACCAATTTTAGTATATGTGCTGCTGAAGCGAGCACTTAAAGTACCATTAAAATAAAAAGTAAAAAAAGTTTTATGAAAAGAAAATGCACAGGAAACACAGATAATCACTGGATACTCACTGGAGAAATGATGCTATAGAAAGAAAAAAAAAACTTCAGGATAGATACTAGATCACCAGCAAGGTCTTCAGTACAAGGGCTAAGCAATTTATTTTCTGTGGTGAACCAGACGTTAAATACTTTTACCTTTATAGGCCATGTAGTTTTCAACACAACTATCTAATTCTGCCACTGAAACATATACTAATAGCTACATCAATGCATAAGCACATTGATTTAACTGTTAGCATGACTTTCCTAACAAAACAAGTGATAAACTGAATTCTGCCTCTATTTTATAGTTCACCTAGTTTTGTTTTGAGAGGTACTAATGTTCCAGCAAAGATAGTCCTGGGAATCAAGATGGCAACAGAGAAATTAAGATTGCTCTTCAATAATTACAACTGGAATTTCAAACAAATTTTGATTAAAAGATCGTATGATCCTAATTGCATGGCCAGTGGTACAAATCTAAGGTATCTACTACAAATTGCCCAGAATTATTAAATATGGCTTGTAATTCTCTTGTCTGAGGACAAAATATGCTCTGAGGATGTACTCAGAAGACAAAGACAAAGAGCCTGGCCATTATCCATGACCAGTACGTTCAGTTCAGACACATCTGTATTGCTGACAAGGCTGAGTACTACTTCAGGGTCTAGCCATATTAACAAAGCAGTTTCTTCTTCCAAATCTTTCAGATCACAGCTTAAAAAACAATCAGTACTTTTCTGAAGGATAAGAAGCAGATGAATGTTTGCCTTTTTTTGTATCTATAATTTAAAACCTGAGAACAGACCAGTGCTTCCTCAGAGATTTAATTAATCTATTGACAATTTTGCTAAAAAGAGAGGCACACGGTATTGGTGACTTGGTATGCAGATGAATTGTATTAAACTATGTAGGTAGTCCACTGAACAAAAGTTTCCACTCCTTGACTACATGTCAGGTCCTGTTTGTTTACTTCTTCATTCTCACAAACCAAAGTTCTCAGTAACAGCCTATGCCCAAAAAGAGAGTCAAGAGCCTTGGACTTATCTTTGGAATTTCTGTGAGTCAAGAGATTCCATCACTTTTTCTTTCCCCTCAGTATTATACCCCTAGACCCCATTTCCCCTTTGAATATTTACTCTTTCACAGTATCAATCATGCGTTCTAGAACTCATTTACAACTTCAGTTTCTCATACCAGAGAAAAGACATGATATTTACACATAGTATATAGGGTTGGGTGGGGGGGGGATGGGGAAAAACAAGAATTAAATCATGTCCTATACTGATACAAATTCTCAATATGAGTGTAATTGTGATATGTATATATAATGTACCAATAAATTAAATTTTAAAAAGATTCCATCACCTCAGTCACCATTTGATTTGAAGCCATGATGCTGACAACTACCTACTGAAGGTTTCCATACATATTGAGTCAAGGCAGAAATTAGCACATTAATATATATTTCTTTACAAGCTTAGTTACAATCTAACTCTTAATGTTAACATGAGGAAATGCCAATAACAGAAGGCGTATAAAGAAATATATTCAAAGAGTGGGATTTAGCATAACTTTAGCTTGTGTGTTTTGTTGTTTACAAGTGAGCACCGAGGCAAAGAAAGGCAGGGAGTGTTTGTTCTTAGAGCAGGGGAGTTTTAACTGAAGACCAGCTTGTACACACTAGCAGGTGCATGCAGTATTAACCTAGGAAATTCAGATGGCAGCTGTTTACCACAAGGGACATTAGTCCATTTGACGCTTTCATATATATTAGATGAAGTTAAATAGTACTTGACAGCACTGAACTACTTCAAAGATTGATTATTTTCTTCACGATACTGACTGCTTCTTTACATCTTTACTGTTTTTAATTTTAAATTAATGTTTTCCTCACTTTCCAGCAGCTGACCTATGGAATATACAATATGTTGGTATTTTGGGGACTTTTAGACTTACCTCTAAAAATGTGTGCTCTTAGTGAGAAAAGGTTTTATAAATTAAGAGCATCAATGTTAGTTTGTATTACATCATCTAAAAATAATAAACATAACTTCCTATTACATTTACTGAAAATCTGACATATCTCAAAGTAAATATAATTAAATGAGACCTGACAAAGATCAAAGACTAATACTCAAAGAAATGAAATAAGTTAATGGAAGTCAAGATAAAATTAATTTAGGGCTGAGCCTACAAGTTAGATCCATTGAACAGATAATTATAATAAATACTTTTCTTATTAATGTTAAATCAGGCTGTCAGTAACAGAACTTATTAATGTTAAATCAGGCTGTCAGTAACAGAACTCAAACAATTTAGCACAAAAATGAAATTTTACTAGATGAATATTAGGGTTGGTTACCGCATTAATAGAATTGCAGTCTAACTAAACTATCAAAGAAATGTGAATGAAGGCAACTTTGAGAAGCTCACTAGCTGGATTTTTATAGGTTGTTATTTTTAAAGTCACTGCTAAAGGAATAGCACTCCCAGGAATCTATTTTGATTTCAAAAGTTAAAAAAAAATCTAAAATGTTGATATTCTACCACTAAGTGACTCAGCTATGACCAAATGTACATGATCATATGTCACAAACAGCCAGTAGAATTTTACCTTTGAGACCCTAAATCCTCGAAAACTATTACTCTCCAGGCATGAAGATCCCCTAAATAACATCATTGTAGCATTTATTTATCATTAGAAGTTATCACAAATATGCTCACACTGTTTTCAATTAAAGACAAAATATATTCATTTCCAGATACTGCAAATTTTGTTATGTAGTCTCTGCTATAGTTTATATTGTAGCTCAACTATTTAGTATTTGGTACTTTTCCCCTTATAACCAACACTCCAGTTGTAGTTAACATATTTTATCTCATTTTATACTTATGTAGAATATTTAGAAGTGACTGTCTCCAGCTGTATTGGTTGATGTGTAATGGAATCTCCTTTGGTTTTAATTATTCTTTAGAACTGGGTCTACAATTGATTTCCAGCTGTTTAGTTTTGAGGAAAAAATTCTAGTAGCTACTTGGAAAAAATATCCTGATGAGAGTGATAGGAAGAAATTAACAGTCTCTTCTACCAGGGTGCTTTTGTGTTCAGATGAAAGGTCCATTTTGCTAAGGTTACTGAATTCCATCTACTGTAGGAAAGAGAAATGGTGCACAGAAGATGAAAAAGATAACCTCAAGCACATGAAGTTAAACCTTGATATACCTCTGAATGTCCAGCTGTAAGACTTAGCATAATCACTTTGAGTTTAGTTTGATATTACTTGCCCACCCAAAAGATTCTTATTTGTAGTTATTTGCTAAATCCAAAATATTTTAGTTATGCTTTTTTCTGTGCCTGTCTTGATCACATCACAGGTTTTTATATCTATGAAAGGAAAATAGTAATTTTCTCTTTACAAATACTATGTCTGATATATTTCAGTGGAATGAAAGAAACTTCCACATTAAAATATAAAATTAAGTGAAATAAATTGGACACACAAACTTAAATATCACATGCTTTCTCATATATGAGGAACTTGAATTATAGATAAATAGGAAATTACTGATAGAGGCCTTTATTAAATGAGAAGATGATCAGGAGCTGTGGCTGAGGATGGAGGGGAGGGAAAGGGATGAAAAATAGCATTAAAATAGCTTATTTACATGTACCAACCCACATGAGGAATATAAATATTACAACTCCAAATATGTATAGGGCTAATAAACAAAATATATAATTTACACAAGACCAATATCTCAGAATTTACTAAGAGAGCATGATGATTTTCTGCCTTCATTGTGCTTTTCTATATCCCACATGAATTCACTGTGCAACTTTGTTTGCATGGAAGAGCAAAGAAGATTCTCAGTCTTAAGGATATAATATCTTAAACATTGATATGGTAGAAAAGGAAGAAACCAACACAACAAGAAGTATTCATTTTCTACATATTATTATATGATACCCATTGTTTTTGTTCTGGATGGTCAGATTCGATAACTTTTCCAAATATTATTTTTCCATAATTTTCCTGTCTATTAGAAATTCCATACAATTACATCATGTTTTTAACTTTTAGTTCAGTGAAACCATAATTAGATCTCATGACCTGGCAGAAAAAGGCATCTGGGTTGACCATCCTACAAATCTAAAATTTCTAACTTGGGCTATGAGCTATACTAGACATATACACCCTTTTCTCCTTCACCATGACTGTCTTCATCATGGTGTTGAGTTTATCTCCGTGGGAGAAACAGCATCCTATCATTGAAATGTGTTGACCTCAGATTACAACTGGCTTTTTTTTACTACTTAGGGAATCAGTTCCTTAAACCTGGTGGATAGAAAATAAGATCGGTGAATCTCACAAGCAACTGTCCCTTGTTTATTTCTCTTATTTTGAATTGGTTTCTCGGTTGGATGCAGAGTACAAAGCATTGAGTAATTTCATGGATGAATGATATTGACAGCAGCAGGGAGAGTAACTTCAAATCTAGATTAGGTGTCTATTTGAAAAGGAGAAATCTTTGGCCCCTTCCTGATAGAAGGGGTCACATGTAATCAACCTACTGCCTAAGTGCTAGCTGGGCCTCTAATGTACCGTGTCATATCATGAATCTGGAGTTGATCTCAGCAAGAGGAAGTGCCAAGTCCAGCCTTGTAGGGGGGATTCTGAATGGTTAAACACATAGTAAGTCAAATACCTTCTCCTTCAGCTGCTTTGCTTCTTAAGCTCACTGTACAAAACTCCTTTCTCTGGGAAAAAGGCAAGTAGATATCCATGGAGGGTTATCCCATCCTGCTGATTATAGGCAAGTTATTTTGCAATAGTGCACATTCGCATAGGGCAGATATTTTCAGGATTTACCAAAGCATCTTTAACAATATCCTAACTAAAGATCTATTGCTTAATGTTGAATCTGCCTCAGATCAGTGATTTCTTTGCACAAGTCTAAGTCCTTTCTTAGATCTTTAGGTGCACACTTTCACCAAGCCTCCTTATGTGGCTCTTACGTTATTGGTTGTCTGAGCAGACTACTAGTCACTGTCTAAGGATGACTATTAGTCACTGTCTAAGGATAACTATATGTTTTGTCTTGAGGCCCTCTCCCTTTGAGACAAAGTGAAAACCAAGGATTAACTTTTGAAGACCTGCCAATGGAAAGATTTGTTTTCTCCATTACCCGATAATCCACAAGAAGAATTTTAACACCACAGCAAAATACATCTCACTAGTCCTACCCCATCACGTGATGGCATCTCTAAGTCAGGCTTCAGTTCTTTATCTTCACTGGCTGGGATTATAACATGAAGTCCCGATCCAAGGTGTCAGAAATCCAGTTTGTATTTGTAAATGCTTGTGTTTTCCGGTTCTGTTTGGAATTACTATCTGATGGGATGCTGTTGGATGTAATTAACTGGAAAAATTAGAAAACATCTACACAATGATGACGTTCAGATCCAGTGGTCCTATGGGCTCTTCTGTGATCAGGAGTTCTTTCTTAAAAGCAACACTTTACTATTAAATTAATCCTGACCTCAGCGTTCTCTATTTCACTCTGCTTATGCATCAGTGTCAGTGTGTTTATGGTTCACTGCAGTGATATTGAGCATCCACAGACTAGAGGAAGAAGTGTCTCTTAGATGTTTTATTTGCGTGTTTCTGCACTGAACAAAAACTACTCTTAGTCAACAGTGATTTTATTTTAGTCAACATTTACCTTGTAATTATAGGGGATCAGGAATTTGGGCAGAGATTACCTGGGTCCTTGTGGTTCACCTCTTTTTGTAAGGCTGAATCAAAATCGTAGCTGAAGTCTTCATCTAAAAGTTTGAAAAGAAAGTATATGTGAAGGATGGAGATAATTTGCTTCTAGTGTGGTTCATGTGGATGTTGTCAGATTCAGTTCCTTGAAGCTGTTGGACCAAGTATCTCAGTTTTTGAATATTTTTAACAAAAGTTCCTCGTAATTTTGTGACTGAAAGTATAGGGTTGAAGTAGCCAGTTCTACTGAGTTTCAATATGATCATTTTTGATATACTCTGTTAAATCAGTAGTCCCAGTCCATACTTGAGGGAGTAGCATTATGAAGATTTGAACACTACGCAGCAGGAGTCATTGAAACTATCCTCACTTGTGATAGCTT
>PVIC010036374.1:0-18605 GCA_004025085.1 Thryonomys swinderianus
AACTTGCACTTGCGAGGCAGGTGCTGGAACCATTGAGCTAGATCTCCGGCCCCTCCATCCATCTTCTACCTGACTTTAGTTCATCCGTGAGCTGTCACTCATTACAATCCCATTCAGCCCACAGGAATTAACATTAAATCCTATGTGTTGGAAGAAGAATCACATGGTGCCTCAGAAAAGCAAACGGAAAGGAAGCTTTTACTGTGGCCATCTCCCAAAAGGAAAATAGGACCATTGGTGGAAAAATGACCATGTTTTCCTGGTTGTGCGGGAAACAAGTCAACTTCCCCAGTGATGAGCAGCGTCCTCCAGATTTGTGTCCTGAGGCCCCAAGGCAGGGGATGCCGGCCTGGTTCCCTGGGGTGCTAGGATGGGAAGGAACTGAGATAACTGAGATTTGCAGGTGAGAACACATTGCTGTGAATTCTAATTTTCTGGACCAACTTCAGGATTAACTCTGGTTGTAAAAATCTAGATCTTATTTTCACTCCCTTCCTCCCTCTGGTGCTGGCGGTCTAATCCAGGAGCTCTGACCTGGGGCTGAACTTGAAAGGTCTTTGCCGCACTTCTCCGCAGAATTGGAAGAGTTTATGTGTTCTCCAGCGGACCGTTCTCCCCACTCTAAGAATTACCTCTATTGGATTCCAGACAATAATTCAACTTTGAGTAACTAGCCTCATGGCCTGTAAACTCTTTATTTTAAATTACTGTTGTGGTGCAATTGCAAAAGTTAAATTGTGCCATTATAACCATGTTGAAGTGAATATTTTAGTGGTGTTATGTACATTCACTGTGTTGTGCAATCATCACCACCATCCACTTCCAAAAGTTTTTCATCTTTCTAAACTGAAACCTCAGTACCCGCTAACAATACCTCTCCCTGCCTCCTTCTCCCAGGCCCAGAGAACCTCCATTCTACCTTCGGTCTCTATAAACTTGACTATTCTGAGCACCTCGTGTAAGGGAATCATACAATAGTTATCCTTTTTTAACTGGTCAGTTTCACTTCATGTAATGGTTTTTAACCTCATTCCCACTGTAGCACAATCAGATTCCACTTACTTTTAATGTTGGACATTATTGTATCCTATGCAAATCCCCTATTTTATCTATTGATTGATGAGTGCTTTGGTTGCATCTATACTTTGGCTGCTATGAACAATGCTGCCAAGAATATAGATGTACAAATATCTTTCAGACCCTGCTTCAATTTTGTTGGGTACACTCAAAAGTGCAAATTCTAGATGATAATTCTAATTCTGCTTTTTTCAGGAACTATGATCAGGTTTTCCATAGTAGCTATATCACCAGCAATATATAAGAGTTCCAGTTTCTCCACAGTCTCAACACTCGCTATTTTCTTTTTTCATAATAGCCATCCCAATACATGTAAAGTAGCATCATATTGTGGTTTCAACTTTCATTGCCCTAATGATTAGAGGTGTTGGAAATCTTTTTATGCTCTTATTGGCCATTTGTAGTTTGTCACGGGAGAAATGTCTACTCAAGTCAACTGCCCGTTTTGTTTTTTTTTTACCCATGTTTGTGTTTATTGCTGAGTTCTAGGAGTTCTTTATATATTCTGGATATTAATGCCATACATGACATACAAATATCTCCTCCCACTCTATGAGTTTCCTTTTGTCCATAATGCCTTCTAAATGCATTTAATTTTTTTTAATTTCTTCACAGCCTGACGTACCTGTTTCTTTCCTTTGCTGCCTATAATTTTGCTGTTAGTCAAAAAAAAATCCAAAACCCCACTGCCACATTCAATATCATAAAGTTTTTCCCCTATGTTTTCTTCAAAGTGTTTTATAGTTTTAGGTTTTCTAACTAGAGCTTTGACCAGTTTTGTGTTCATTTTTGATCCATGGTCTGAGGTACAGGCCCACTTTCATTCTTTTGCATGTGGAAATCTAGTTTCCCCATATCATTTGTGAGAGAGCCACATAATTTAACAGTTAAACAACATTTAACAATTAACTGTTAACTCACACACAACTTAACAGTTTAAACAATTAAAATCTTCACCACACAATTTGACCATGGCCAATGGCTGATCTTTTACTCCACATGTTTATCCTTCTTTTCCTTTGAGCCTGAATCCCAACCTTCAGCTGCGATTGCCTTTGTGCCCACCCAGCTCACTTGAGGATAGTGACCTCCATGCAGCTTAAATCAAGCCAGGACAGCATCAGAAGTGTTACACGTGCTTTTAGAAAGCTGATTATACACTACATGTTGTGCAAAGAAAAACTTTGTATCATTCACACCCCTTCTGCATATAGCCTGGAACATGGGCTTGGAGACTGGAGCTATTATAGGTCCCTACAACTAAGAAATTGCTGGAGTTAACACGTGTTCATGGAAGAGGGTGGTCCGCGTCCCTGGAGACAGCATGGTGCCGCCATGTCTGCTGCACCTCACCCTGTGATAGACCTGTGGTTGACAGACAGTCAATCCTTTTATCCTTAATCACTCTCAGTTTATCTTTTCCAGATGTGCAAGTAGTTCTGATCTTTCTAAGGTCTCGTTTATGTATTCTTTACAATACAGCAATCTCAAATACACCCTCATGGGCTGAGGGTGATGGGACAGACCTGGAACACCAGCACCTTGGGCGGCTGAGGTAGAAGGATCACAAGTGTAAACCCAGTCCAGACAACTCAACAAAACCTTCTTTCAAAACAGAAAACAAACAGTGCTAGGGGTGGAGTTCAGTGTGAAGGCTCTGGGTTCGATCCCCAGAGCCACAAAAATAAAACCCTTCCACTTTATTGTACAGGTTTTGGCAAGTAGATAACTGGCCCTCGCCACTCCCGACTTCCAGTTTTCTTCTTCCCAAAGAAGACTTTGGACTCAGAATCACTAATACTGATTTCATCTTGAAAATGGCTGGGATTTCCCACTCTTATTTTTTTTTTTTGAGACAGGGTCTCGCATTGTAGTTCAGGCTAGCCCTGAGCTCAGTATGGAGCCCAGGTAAGCCTCGAATTCAGCAGTCCTCCTGCCCCTGCCTTCCGAGTGCTGGGATTACTGAGCCACCACACCCAGCTACCACTCTTACTCTTTACACGTTATTTTTTAACAGTGTGAATGGACCACAGGACCTCTTGCGTACTAGGCAAGTCCTCTACTACTGAGCTACATCCCCCACCCTTTACTTTTTTTAAAATTTTGAAATAGGAATTGTTGTGTGTTTTGAGTTAGCAGGAGTTACAGGTATGTGCCACCATATCCGCCTACATTTTTAAAAAGAAGGGTCAAAATTCCCTTTAGAAATATAAGCAAAATAACATGTACAGTTTTTTCTAATGAAACTTCCTAGATCTGAATATCTTTTACAGCCTCTAGACTAGAATCTCCCTTCAGATTCTGCAACACTGCAAGGGGCATAGACTTTTTTTTTTTTTTTTTTTTTTTTAACACATGGAAAACCACTAGTAAGGAAAATGTGAAGAGAAAATATTTTTTTATTTTTCCACAAAAGTTGCCATTCCATTTTCTCTTGACAAAGAAAACTAAAAATACCAAAATTCCAAAATAAATCTGGTTTCCATGCTTCTCTCTCAAAAGTGGTGGGCAGAAAACTTGGTCCTGCAAAACATCCACACAGACATGTACATCTAGCACCCTGGGGCCCACATGGTTCCCTCTGGATCTGTGTTCTGCCTGTTGGTTCCTTCTCCAGAAGCCCCACACACCTACCTCTATCCTGGACCACAGTGAGCAGGGATCAGGAGCTGCACATGAAATCTTTCTAAAGAACAAACTCAATAAATAGTTCGTCTGTTCTTTAAGAAAAGCTCCACTCTAGCCAGAGGACGAGGGTGCTTCTAAAAACACACCTAGGGGCTCACAAACGACTGTCTTTCTTTTAGACATGATCGCTCTGATGTAGCTCCTCGTTCCATTCAACAAACGGGCTCCAGACAACTCTTAAATGCCCATCCCTTTGTCTACTTCCATGGATTCAAAGCCCAACAACCTTAGTCCACTTCCTTGGAGATGGTGTTGGTTTATTAAATGAATCAGACATTTCAACAGAACATATTGGGGCCAGATTTTGAGGATTAAGGGATGGTAGTTGGAGTAAGGACAGTATGGTCACTAACCTCAGCCATTGATGGGCCTAATGGCTCTGATTTACAGCTCCGGAGTTCTACCATATGAGCCCCTGGTGATGGACAGTCCTCATGAAAATGTCCACACTCTCCGTGTCTACCCTCTACTGTGTTGGGTTGGACTTGGATACCCTGGATGTCCCTACTATTTACTATGGCACAGCCGACTTTTCCACTGCAGGGCCAATTTCCACTCGCGGAGCACAAAGTTAAATCTGGGATCATGAGACCCCAGAGTGACTCAGTTTTTCTCCTATAAAGATGCACATAGAGAGTTTGACACCACCCAAGAACTTCTAACTTCAACCAAGATTCTCTGAGACCTTGGTATGAGTTTGGGTATAAAGAGAGGAGCCTTGGCATTGACCCAAATGGACCCTGGTGTATTACTTCCTGGCCCTTCATCTTGGGTACTGTCTTGTCTGTTTTCTCTTGCTATAACAAAATACTGAAGACTAGGTAATTTATACAGAAGTTCATAGAGCTTGTGGCTTGAGTGCCGAGGAATAGCCTGGTGTTAACATCTGTTTAGCAACTCATGAGGGTTGCTACATCCTAGCGTGGCAGAGGGCATCCCATGGCAAGACTGGGCAAGTGTGCTAACTCTGATCTCTCTGCCCCTCCTTCTAAAGCCATTCATGTTACCATGGAGGCCCCATCTGCACAGCTGCATCTCATTTGAACCAAATACAAGTATCCGTTTGGGACTTAAGTCATCGGTGCATGAACTTTTGGAGGACATGCTCAAGCCACCCGTGACAGTGTTGTCTTTATAAAATGGCAACTACGCGTTTCATCTTGCTGGGATGTTAGGAGGAACCGTTAAGGAAGTGTGTTGCCCATACATTTACCAGTCAATTCACTCACGTAGTAACAGCACCTGCTCAACAACGGAACTAGGACTTTCACCTAAGAAGATACACACACACAGATCAATTCGAAGTGGATTAAAGAATAAGATATAAAAACCTGAAACAGTAACACTCCTAGAAGAAAATGTAGAGGGAAATCTTCATGAATGTGGCTCTGGCAGAGATTTCATGAATGAGGTACAGAAAATATACATAAAACAAGAGAGACAGAACCATATCAGATAACAGACTTCTGCAGAGCAAGGAGAATAACTGGCCAAAGAATAATGCCTCGTACGAAATGAAAGAAATGGCTGTAAGCCATATATATATCTGATAAATAGTTAAGATCCCAGCCATAATGAAGCATCCTCCTGTCCAACAGCAAACAACGGCAAGAAAACATAAATAATCCAATTAAAAGTGGCCAAAGGACTTGATTTTGGTTTCTCTCCAGAGAAGGCGTATCCATGGCCAACAGGTCTACAGTGCATGAAAAGATGCCGTACACGAAATCCCCACTCCAGGACACACGCTGCAGCTCTCTGGAGCCTCCTTGTAAAACACTTCCATCCCTGTTGGGGTGCTTCCCTAGGGAAATAGCCCTCCCAGGGCTATTTCACTGCTGTGGCCACAAATCTCACAGCTATTCCCGTGTTCCTGGCTCGGGGGCAAGTCTAGGATGCTGCTTGTCAGCAACACACAGCAATACCGGGCGAGAAGCAAACATCTTCAGAGACCAAGCCTCAAGCCCTTCTGTTCAATTCAAAACTATTCTTTATAGGTTTGGAGGAAATGCAAAAAAAAAAAAAAAAAAAAAAACGTAATCAGATGTTTTCCTTTTGGAACAACAAAAAAAAAAAATGCAGTGGAGGAAATTCTTTTGTTTGGAATTTCCACCCGAAAGATGTAATGGGAAAAATTAAAATAAAAGAATCTCTACCTCCGAACACAGGTGGCCCGACCCATGACGCATGAAGTCCGACCGAGGGGCGAACCCCACCTGGCCCCCCGCGCCACAGCTGCTGAGGGCTGGAGGGGCAGCCAGCTCGGCCTCGGGGAAGCAGGTCTCTGTGCCAGGAAAGCTGGGCTCAGCCCCTTCCCCTGCCCCACCCGCCTACATCCTTCCCAGCCTCAGACCCTGCTTCCCACGCAGCCTGTCCCGGCACGGGGTCTCCCCCAGGGCCAGCCCCGCCCCCTCGCGCCTGCTCGGCCGCCTTGCCCCAGCCCCCCCTCTCCGGCTGTCTGTCCGGGCCCTCCCCCGTCCCTTCTCCCGGTCTCGGGTGCTGCCAGTTTTCGGACCCGGCCTTCCTTCCCCTCTGTCCACACATGCACCCCTCCCTCCCTCCTGTAGGCCGCCATGCTTCCTCACTTCCTTTCCTTGCCACTTTTTAAACCCTTTACTCTCTCTTCCTACCCAGCGCTGACAGATCGGAGTTCTGTGGCACTCTGTGTCTTAACGAGGCTCTTCCCTTTGATGTCCCGGTCTACACTTCGGAACCACAGGCTGGGGAGCGACCCCACTTTCCACTCTGCATGCTAGAGCCCTGCCTCTCCCTTCGCTGGGTCTCGTTCTTTGCTGTAGGGGCCTGTTCCGTGGGGCACAGCGGCACCCCTGGATCCCCCCCCTCTGTATGCCAGGGACTTTCTCCCCACATGCCCACAGACAACAGCCAACATCTCCTTCCACAGACACTTGTCCCCACGGTGTAAGAGCCATGTCCTGCGCACTGAATGCTCTGTTCTTCCACAGGGATGAGACCATCTGTTCCTTTCAGAGGAATTCCCCCCAAAAATAAATAGTCCAACTGAGGTACATGGGAGAGGCTGAGTTTGGACTGGAGTCCCCTGCCCAGCAGGGCTGGCCTTCCCTCCCAGCATGGAGCCAAGTCTGTCTCCTCCCTCCTCAGATGAGTGTCCACGCGGGTCACGGCCCTGCCGAGGAGTGCCGGGCAGGCAGCACCCCCACGGGGGTGGTACGAGATGTGGGGGACAGAGACAGCCGGGGAGTGTCAACGCCCACCCCAGGAGCCCCGTCTGGCCACTCTGGGCAGCTCCTCGGGCTTGGGTGTCAGCTGAAGTCTCCAACCGCAGAAGACACGGCCCAGAAAAGCCAAGGGGCCCCCGACCTCCCCGGCTCTGCAGAGCTGACAATCGCAGCTGAGGACGGAAGGCGGGACCTGGGCTTTGCCTCGTTTCCCTTCAGCCATCAGGGTCAGTAGCGGCGATGAGCGTGGAGCCCCATGGCAGGCTCTGGCTGGCAAGGTGACCTTCCCGGCCTTGCTCTTGGGAAGCGTAAGCACGCAGCGTCGGTGCCAAAGCAGAGAAGCGAGAGGAAAAGGACCTCTGTGAACGGAGACTTGCCATTTTTGCCCAGAGCTCAACGAGGCCCTTGCAAAAGGTATGAAGCCAACATGTCCTTTCACCGCCTGTCACAATTCTCATCATGAGAAACGCAGGGGGAGGGGACTTTAAACCCCTGAGAGTTGCCATCACATACTATGCCTGCGCTTCCACGCACGGGCTTCGTCTCCCAGGACTTCGTGCCCACGTGAATAAGGACCACACGCTCATGCAATGTTATTCACACAGGCGCACACGCCTCCCTCTGAGACATGGCAGGGCCACTCGTTATCACCGCACCTCAGACACAAGCGCTGAACTCGCCTCTCTCTCTCTCTCTTTGCGTGTGTCTGTCTGTCTCTGTCTCTCTATCTCTGCCTCTCTTCCTCTTTCTTTCCCCTTCTGCACTACCATTCTCTCTGGTGCTTTTGGACACTTTCTCTTTTTTTAACTTCGAGTTGTGCAGACCAACCCCCCGGTACTCCCACACATATCTGCACAAAGGTACACTCTTGTAAACAACCCTGGCTTCCGTCCACCTTCTCTCTGACCAGCCACCCACTGGATCCACAAGCCTTCTGACCCCCCACCATTCCTTCTGCCCGTTTCCAACCCCCACAGCCTCCTAGTTCTGTGTGGAAGCCCACATGCGCGTGCCTCGTGCCTGCCTGCTCTGCAGCCCACAGACATCTTCTGCCTCTGCACGCTCCACAGCTCCCTGCACGCAGCCCCCTGTCCACTGAGCTCCATCTCTTGGACATGACCCTTTAGAGACTCCTGCACATGGCCCCCTTTCCACAGGGCCCCTGATACACCTTGCACACGTGGCCTCTCAAACATACCAGTGATGTCTAAGGTTTTGACCCCTGTCTGTCTGTGGCCTCACCCCATTTTAACATACATATCCTTAACTACTCAAAACCACTTTTTCCTCCACATAGAATCATAAAGACAGAATGCTGAGTAAAGACAAAAAAATGTATAATTAATGTATAAACATTGGACTTTCACTGCTGGAGGATAGAAGGTTTTCTCGGATTCCTTCCACAAAGTGTGATGAAAATTGCTCAATATTGTGTGCTCAAAGCAAACTTCAGGAAATTGTTAAAGACAAAGAGAAGCCAGGTCTGCTGGGCCTCAGCATCTGAGTGCGGGCATAGGGTGTGGTGATGAGCTCCCTGGGTTTTTGTTCTTGCTGCTTAGTCTAGAGGGGTCCTGGTCAACTGAAGATGTAAACAATCATCATGGCATAATCAAATACCTGTGTCATCCAGTTTACAATAGAAACACAATCCACCAGTGCAAGGACCAAGAAAATCACAACCTGAGTGAGAAAATGCAAGCCACAGACTACAAATCTGAGGTAACACCATTAGAATTATCTGGCAAGCATTTAAAAGGTTGCAAATTTAAAGACATTATAAAAGTAGCTGAAGCACATATCAGAAAGCTTCAGTAAAGAATGCAAGATATAAAGAAGGACCAATTAAAAATGTTTGAACTGGAGGGCTGGGGATTTAGCTCAATGGTTCCAGTGTCTCAGTGTCTACCTGGCAAGAGCAAGGTTGCTAGATCAATCCCAGGTACCACATATTGCAATGCTGGGCATGGTGGCTCATGCCTTTAATCCCAGCACTCAGGAGACAGAGGCAGGAGGATTGCTGTGAGTTCAAGCCTGGGCTACACTGTGAATCAGGGCCAGCCTGAACTACAGAGCAAGACCTTGTCTCAAACTTAAAAAATGAAAACAAAAACAAAAAAAACAATAAAAAAAAAGTTTGAGCTGGAAAACACAGTAACTGAAATAAAACATTCACTGGTTAGAATGAACAGAAAAAACAGAGAGGATGAAGGAAAGTATTAGTGAATTTGAAAACAAAACAATAGAATTTACCCAAAGTAGACAACAGAGAGGATCTAGACCGAAAAAGTAAAAATGAACAGAAGGTCACAAACGTGTAATTTAACATCTGTGTCGCTGACTTCCCAAAAAGAGGAGAAAAGAAGTGGCATCGACAAAATAATTGCTGAAAATCCCACAAATTTGGCGAGAGACATAAATCTATAGATCTAAGAAGCATGAACTCCAAACAAGATACAGCTAAGAAATCACCACCGTGACACATTTGTATAAGAACAATGTATAAATATTCCAACTTAGGGAATCTGAAATCCATAAAGCACCAGGAAAGTCAAGGGCAAACTTCCTTGGCTTCTGCACCAGAATCCATGAGTCCCAGAGGAAGTGGCCCAACATTTTCGATTGCTGAAGGCAGAGAACACTCTCTGTCCCCCAGAGCCTCCTTCCTGAAGGCTGGGAAAGTCATCAGGATGAGGAGAGGCTACAGAGACTGTAGATGGCAGCTCTTTGGGGGAAATATCAAAGTGTGCAATGCCTGGATTGTACAGCAAGGATAAGTTTTGTAAGAAATGACCACGCTGTCCTGCCAACTGGCTGAACCCTTTGATACTTCCACCAGCAGTGTCTTTGAGTTCTGCATGTTCCCCAATCTCTCCAGCATTCGGTGTGTTGAGCTCTTTGTGTTTTTGCCATTTTAATAGATGTGCAATGGATTCTCAATGTAGTTTCAGTCCCCTGATGATATAGGATGTTGAGTACCTGTTGCTCTGCTGAATTTCCATTAATTTGTTCTCCTCCTGCCAATGTTTTGTCCATGCAATTTTCCATCATTTTGTTGGTTAGTTATTTTTATTAACATTCTACTTAATCAGATAGGTATTTTGTAATCATTTTCTCCTAGTCTGTGGCTTGTCTTCTCATTCTTTCCCAATCCTTATCAGACACATCTTTTCTAAATATTTTCTCACAGTCTACATCTCATCTTATTTTAGGGAGTGTCTTTCTAGGTCAGAAATTTTCATTTCTAATGAAATACAACTCATTAATTATTTTCATGGTTCATGCTTTTGGTATTAGAAGTAAAACTCATTTTGCCACATGCCCTATCTCTTAGACTATCTGTTTCCTGTATAATCCTGTAGGCATTTTACAATCTGGCTTTTTTATTTTTAGTTCTATGATCTATTTTGAATGAATTTATTGTGAAGAGGGTAGGGTCTGTATCTATTGTTATTTGTGTGTGAGTGTGAGTACGTGTGTGTAAATATTCAGTTATTCCAACACAATTTGTGAAAAAACTGTTTTTACCCCATTACATTCCCCCTTTCCCACTTGGCCAAAGGTTTGTTAGCTACATTTATGGGGCTTATTTCTGGGCTCTCAATTTTGTTCCAGTTGTCTGTTAGTCTATCTATTTTCTTTTCCATTTTGCCGCACTGTTCTGATTACTTAGCTTTACGGTAAGTCTTGAAGTGGAGCAGTGTCATTCTCCCACTATGGTCTCTCCTTCCATCTTTAGCTGGCTACACAGGGTTTAATTTCAGGTTGATTTTATGATTTCTCTTTGTAGGTGGAAGAAAGAGCTGGGACTCGGGTAAAGCTCCTAGTTGTATAGCAGCACTGCATCCAGTAAGTACTTTTGCTTTCCCTTCAAACTTGAGTTGGAATGTATTTGAATCAACAAAGTCCTTAAAACTGAAAGTGTAATCTCGCTTCACCTGATAAAAACAATCTTCTGTCCACTTCTCAAGTTTTTGTTCTACCTTCTCGGGAATTGTGTGCTCGTAGAGACAAATGCCTCCTTGACCTCATTTGTAGGAATACAAAATGTTCTGAACACTTCGATTTCTATGATATTTCTTAACTCTCAACCAAAATGTGTTGTTTTTACATAGTTCTGCCCCATACTATCCCACAAAGGAACATCTAGAAACAAGAAAACAGACTACCCCAAATATTAAACGTCTACAATAAATACTCTCAAATCTGAGAAACACTATGTACCAAAACACCAGCAAAGTAAACAAGACACCGAATTAGAGATGAACAATGAACTTCACTGGCTTTATAAGTAATTCATAGTTCTGCACATTCTGGTCATAAAATCTTAGCCACTTCAGACAAACAATAAGTCAAGACCAAATCCAACTCCAGGCACAGACAGACACAAAACACATCCCAAATTCATAAATAAATAGAACACCCAACAGATGAACATGATCTGTGCTCCTTTGCTACCAACTAGAAGCCAAGGCAATCTGAGAATTGAAAAATGACCTCCTCTCCGTCACCCATTTCTGAATTTATAGCATTTGCCCTTTAGGCAGATCTTTTAGAAGCAAGATGGGAAGGCAACACCACTGCTCGCGAAGGACTCAGGTGTGCAAATAAGCCACAGTGCTTTTGATGCAGGCCAGCGTGGAAGAAAGCATGGCTTGAGGAGGACGAGGCACTGAGTGGTCTAGTGTGTGTAGGAGGGCTATGCTGAAAGCTGGTGCCACCAGGCCCTGCTTCCTCCAGCCCCATCGGTTGCAACTGGAGCCTAGCACGGGAGTATACAAGTGAGAAAAGAGTCCTTAGGTGTCTTCTTAGAAGTGGGGAGTGACTCTGGATGCAAAGAGAAACTCTAAGCCACCTTAAACCGATCACTCAATCGCGTCAAGCACTGCCAGCATCACCACTGTCCTTCTTTCAAACACTGTCCTTCCCGCAGCCTCTGGACTCCCAGCTGAACAGTCCACACCGATCACAGCCTGAACTTCTGCACTAGCTGACTGCTACACTGTGGGGTTCAAGGTGAAGGTCACAGTTATGTACTGATGTTCAGGTTTGCTAACTTAGCCCTCATTGCAGCTAAAAGTAACATTCTTCTGTTTAGAAGGAAGTCAAGGTGAGGAGCTTTCATCTATTGTCCCTCCTCTGAAGACCACCTTTATGGCTTCTTTCCTTCATTTTCCAAGGCTCGTGGAGGTGGTTTCTTCTCCCTTCTCTGGGCTGTGCAGGGACAGCACAGAGGTGAGCTCCACACGTTCTTGCCTCTGCAGACACTGCCAACTTTCATTCACAGGAGACCAGGCTCTGAGTCAGCTGAGGGCTAAAGGAGAAAGACCGGGAACCGTCTCCGAGGACGCCGGAGTTGGGCCGACGAAGGATCTCACGGGGAGGGGTGTGTGCTCGGCCTGAGCTCCCTGCAAGGGGCCTGCAAGACTGTGACCAGCACTGCCCGTGATGCTAACACCGGTGCTGTCTTTCTGCACTTGACGGATGCACAGCAAAACTCAGAAAATAAGGAGCGACAGACAACAAACCATGGTGCTTCACAAACAGTGGACTCCTTCTTATTGCCCCGAATGCGTATAATGAGCACTCATACAATATCTTCAATCCCGTGTCTTTGTGCTGAAGTGAATTGCTATGCTCATTTTACTGAAAAGAAAGGGAATAATCTCCAGTGTTCTTTTCACAGTATTTTTCCTTTGCTACCTTAGTGGATCCCCATAGGTTTAGTGACTTAAAACAAAATGAATGTGTTCTTTTACAGCACCATTGGTTAGAAGGCCGACATGGATCTCTGTAGGTCAAATTAGGATTCCTTGGGGCTGGACTCCTTTCTGGGAAGCCTGGGGAACAATCCAGACCTTACTCCTTCTAGCTTCTGGAGATCACCCACATTTCTTGGTTTGGGGCCTCCTCCTCCATCCTCCAGTGAAGTGGGCTTGGGTATGAATAATTGTAGACTATTTTGATTAAAGACAGGGATGCTCCACAGAGCAGATAACAGATACTGAACAAAAGAGAAAAAAATGAAGATTTGCTGCTTGAGTTGTACCAGCTGGTCCCCACTTCCCATCTGCAAATCCGTGTGACCTTCAGGACAGACAGTAGCTTTCCTCAGGGTCACAGCATGACGCTGTGCTTTGGAGATGGGGACCAACTTGCTGAAACCCCAGGATGGAAGGCGTGTTGAACAACCTTCACAGTGATCTGTACAGGGCATGTCACCGCCTTTACACAAGCACCCCATGGTATTCACTCCTGTCTCTCACTGGTGGTGGAGACAGGCACTGGTGTGGATCCTACAAGCTCCAGCTTCCTCAGAGGCACAGCGACAAAGCTCACTGGGCATTCGGAAGCTCTTTATTTAAACTCTCTGAGTATTATTTTATCTTTTATAACATGTAACCATAACATCTGCATCATCTATTGGTAGCTAAAAGTGAATAAGTTCCAGCAAATGCTCTCACTGGTCAGTCACAGCTACTCGATGAACAGTGCATCGGGAGGCTTCTCATCACTCTGACGCGGTGCTCAACTCTGAAAGGAGGGAAGGTTCAATTTGGCTCATGGTTTTGGAGTTTTCCACCCCTGGTTACTGGTACCGAGGCAGCTGAGTATCATAGTAGAAGCCCATGGTGAGCGCTGTAACTGATACACCAGGCTAGGCCTCCACGGCCAACAGACACAGCTAGAAGTGCCCCCCCCCAACCAGTGGATGCGATACAATCAAGCTTCACTCTCACAGACACTAAGTTAAGTGATCTATGCTTTTAAATTTCTACATTAGGGCCCGGAGATTTGGCTCAGTGGTTCCGGCACCTGCCTCGCAAGCGCAAGGTCCCTGGTTCGATCCCCGATAACCACATACAACAATCCTGGGCACCGTGGCCACGCCCTCTGGCAATCAGTACCTCATAACACAAATGCTGGGCTTGGTGGCTCAAGCCTATAATCCCAGCATTCGGGAGGCAGAGGCAGGAGGACTGTTGAGTTCAAGGCTTGCCTGAGCTACATAGTGAGCTCAGAGCCAGCCTGAACTACAAAACAAGACCCTGTCTAAAAAAAATTCTGTTAGATATAATTTTAGAAAAAATATAACAGAAAAACAAAATCAGCAATTTACGTGATGTCAATAAGCACAATTATTTGTGTTTATTTCATGTCAGAACTATCATATGGCTTTCTGGCCTATACATACTAATTGGGCTTTAAGGTGAATTAATGGCAATGTATATTTTACTACAATAATTTTAATTAAATACCATATCTTCTTATATGAATCAATACACTACCCTGTTTTTCACAAATATATACAATCATGCAGCATCAAAAATAAAATGAAAGCAAACAAAACCCAAGAAGCGACATAAGCAAGTCATTAATACTCAAGAGAAAGGCACACTATGGAAGTCACAACTACAGGGAGCAGTCACAATCCCGAGGCTGGGGAAAGAAAGGGAAGAGACTGGCATTATTGAAACTTACAGAGCTTGGGAGGAGGGCCCTAGGTTGAGGCCAGAGGTCTGAGAAAAGAGCATCAGCTGCTGATATGATAAAAAAAAAAAAAAACAGAAGACTACATACAGCTGTTTCTGCTGGAAGGAACTTCTGGTGCTGGGGGAGGTGTTGCTGGGGGGAATCTTATAGGAGCAGGAAGCCCATAGGAAACAGCAGGCAAACAGGAAGTGGGGAGTCCCCAACTCCTCCCCTGGCCTTGAAGTACCCCTAGAGCTCCCGTTCTAGCAGAAACTCAGATGGAGCAGATGACAAAGCAGGAGTCTGGTTGGTGTGACCTCAGCCTCAGCAGAGGAGAGAAGGGTGGAGCCAAGACATGAAGACTTTGGAACTGCTGCACAGGCGCATGAGGAGAAGGAGTGTTCAACCAACAGTGGGTTAACCTCCAATACATGGTTAAAATCAAGAGTAGACTGATCCATACTGGGCATGGTAGAGCACACCTGTAATCCCAGCATTTGAGAGGATGAGGCAGGAAAAGGCAAACTCAAAGCCACCCTGGGCTGCATGGTGAGATCATGTCTCTAAATTAAAAAAAAAAAATAGAATGGACTGACCCGGAAAAAAGAAAGCAAACTATTGTAAAGATTTTTCAGAGTGTAGAAGGGTTCTAGCTCAAATATCACCATGAAATGTTCTTTCAAAATATCATTTCACTAATAGATCATTGTTTTACAGAAAGTATAGCAAGTTAATGTCATTATCCTTTCCAACACTTGCCAGACCGAGGTCAAAGGGCTGACGATCTCAGAACATAAGTCACTGTGTGCTGTTCTCATTATTTCAAGACAAGACTAGGGCTACTAAGTTAAGGGAGGTCGAACTTTTTTGAAATTTTTAATAAAAATGTCAAGTTGATTCTAGCATGTTTAAAAAAAAATCTCTAAAACATCTTTGAAAATGTGTTTTCCCAATGACAGTATATAAAATACTCACTTTTAAAGACTATCAATTTAAGCTACACCTGTTGACACCTGCCTGTAATCCAAGCAGTCTGGGAGGCTGAGGCGGGAAAATTGCAAGTTGGAGCCAGACTGAGAAAAGCAACAATTTAGTGAGACCCTGTCTCAAAAATTAAAGGAAAAGAAGTAGTAAAAAAGGGCTGGGGATACATCTCAGTGGGAAGGTCCTGAGTTCAATCCTCAGTACTGAAAAAATTGTTCATTTAGATGTCACTCTTCTGATAAATAAAGGAAAAGTCTCACACACAATGAATTATTCAACCTTAAAAAAGAAGAAAATTCTGACATATACTACAATATGGGCAAACTTAGAGGACATTATTTTATATGAAATAAACCAGGCACTGAACAACAAATACCATACAACTCATACGTGAAGTGTAAAAAGTCAAAGTAGCAGAAATGGAAATGCTAACGGTAGCTACCAGACTTCTGAAAAGTGGGTGGGAGCCCTGGGAAAAGTTGATCAAAGGCTGTGAATTTCAACAAGACGGCGGGAAGAAGGCCGGAGCTCCTCTGCGCTTCAGATGACTGTATGGTGACTGGCGTTAATAAAAACCACTGCATTCTTGAATCACTAAATACTCATAAACTGTTCTTACCACACACTAAAAAAAGTATGTGAGGTACTGCGTGTGCTTACAAGTGCAATCAAACATCTCAGAATACATGTTACAAAACATCATGTTATATGCTACAAATATATGTACTCTGTCCATCAAGTTCTTGTACCGATTGCAATATTCATTGGTATAATAGCATGATAGTTTCTCTCCAATAATTGTGTGCTTTGTAACTGTTAACTGGCTGACAAACATTACAATTCCTGGTAACCTGTGAATAAGTAAAAAGAGTGAAAATACTTCTTCAATCAAAGAAAAACCCATCTGACAGAGGAATGGTTTATTGGAAGGAACAGTGTTTTTTGATTCAAAGCTGCAGTCCAGAAGCATTGCACATACCAACTCCATATCAAGAATGCAAACATAACATACAACAAACATGTTCTCATAAAAATAAATTTTAAAAAACAATGTTTGTGCTATTTCAGCCTTTACCCAGTTGATGATTAAACTTGCAAAAACAGTAGAACTTCCATGTGAAGTCCTCATCACAGGGAAACCTGGCTACATGAAATTTCACTGGGAAGTAAGAAACAAATCAAAACACTCTTCCTTGATTAGAAAAAGCCATCTGTATCACCATCTTATGGGCTTTGCAAATCGCTTGACATTGGAGCAGAAGGGATAAGTACAATGTAAGATTTCTTTAAAGATTGTTACCCTTAAAAAGTTATGCTAGCTGGGCATGGTGGCTCATGCCTGTAACCCCAGCACTCAGGAGGCAGAGGCAGGAGGATTGCTATGAGTTTGAGGCTTGCCGGAGCTACTTAGTGAGCTCAGGGCCACCCTGACTACAAAGCGAGACCCTGCCTCAAAAAAGAAAGTTATGCTATCAAACATCAAAAATATAAACATAGTTTTTAAAATTATTTTTTATATCTACTGCTTAAAAATCCAAAGTACAAGCGAGTCAAAATGTAAAAGAATACAAGTGAGTAGAAATGGTTAATCTAGTACAGCAGATAAAACACTAAAGGTTCACAGCATTTGAAGAAATATACCAAAATGGTTAAAGTCCTCATTAAATACAGTGGTAGAAGGTATCAACTCAGGAGGCTATGTACAACTATTTAGAAATGCTTCTTTCCCCTAATAGCATACTATTCAAGTTAGCAAAACTTTATTTTTTGAGTTTTATAAACTTTGTAAGTGTGACTTGCAGATACATGCGGTATAATATATAAATAGTCAAGGATAGAAAGACATTACTATTTACTTTTAATTCTTATCCCAGTTTGATGTCATCACATTTTTCAAAGATACAGTAACAAAAATTAAAATCTCCTAGATATTTCCTAGACATCCAGCCCTTCTCCTTCCATAACACTATGCTTACAAATCTTTCTTGAAGGTCTAATACAAAGAAGTAAAAGTTACTTCAACTTCATGTAAGCAGGACAAAGAAATGGAAAATTTTAAACTTCCTGTGGCATAGTCTAGCATCCTGATGAACCAGGAGGCTTCTGAAGTCTTCCCTGAGCTCCACAATCTTTGTACTCACTATGTCCGGGAAATCGAGTTGTTTGGCATACTGTCTAGCCTCAAGCTTTTGTCTGGATCTACACAAGAACACAGAGAGAATAAGTATGAAAATAAGTATGTTCATTAAAAGACCGGTAGGGTGAGTGTACTGTATCTTATCCCCCATATCTATAAAAATCACATACAGTGTTTTTGAACAAAACCCCTGGAGGATAAACCAGGGCACACACCTTGCTTAATTTAAGTGCTATCTAGGTGTGACTTAGTCCCGAGATGAGTCCATCAGTCCTAGGGCTTCTGGGGCTGCTGAGGGCCTTTCCGTGGGAAAAAAACTATTTCTTTCTCTTTGAACCTGTGTAGATTCTCGGATCAAGTGATTTAATTAGAGCTCGCTTTTTTTCCCAAATTACTTGTGCAAGAATCCACAAAGTTTATAATGCAAGCCAGGAAATTGATTCAAACACAGATTGTTCCGGTAGGCACCAATAAAAGCTCCTGTCCCAGTCACGAGGTTTAACGCCATACGGAAAGCGGTGCCGTAGAGTCTGAGAAAGGATGGCCTGGTTTTATTAGCAGGACCAAGGACACCACCCTACCTTTATTTAAAGTGTTACCATATGTTACAGATAATATGATAAAACTAGAACCAAATCTAGCCTTATTGTCGGGCCACTAATGGGAAATAGGAAGCCCAAAGAATCCCCCTAGGATAAACCTGAAAATTCATTCCCTAACTAACAGAAAAGCACACACAGGCCTTTAGTTTTGGCTCCCCCAAGTGCATCCAAGTCACAGCTCTGTGTTTCCTCCTAAAGCCCCGGACTCTCATTTTCAAAAGCGGTTCTGACTGGGGTCCTGCTGTGGGGTGCTGCTGTGGGGTTGGGGCCCCATGTTCACTGGTCGGTTGGGTTTTTTAAAGGTGAATTTGAAAGGCTCGCCCCTTCCCCACTGCAGAAGGCCTCTGAGCCTCAGGTGCTGCAGCAGGAGGCGGGCCAGGCCTGGTGACAGGGGCCAGTCACTCAGTGACATGGACCTTCTCCTTCCTGGAACTGGGTCCGGTTGGT
>PVIC010036375.1:0-18608 GCA_004025085.1 Thryonomys swinderianus
GATGGCAAAGTAGAAGCTAGATTCCCCCCTTTTTTTTTTTAATCTTGCCTGGTCTCAGCATGGCTCCAGTGTGGAAGGACCCAGGAAATGGCACTGGCTCCTCTCAGGCCTGGGTCCTCACAACGCAGCTCCGGGGTGGGGTTGGGGTCCGGCCAGCAGTCCTCAATCATCTGCCGTGGGGCTGGCGCCCAGGGTCCATACATCCGTCCTCTCTCTGTGGCTCCGGGGTGGATTGGGGCCAGTTGGTAGGCCTCAGCCCTCCATGGCAGGAACAGGATGGCGCTAGGGGGTACCCCCAATAGGTAACTCTTGCAGATACATATGTAGACAATGATATCTTGAACAAACCCTGGTTTCCCAATAACTAAAACAAGAATCAGTAAATGAAATTATGTCAAATTTTAAAACTTTACACAGCATAGGAAACTACTAACATAATTAAGGTGACAACTTATAGAATGGGATAAAAACTATCCACCAATTCCTCAAAGAATTATCAACAATTAAAAAGAGTTCAAAAGAATTAAACATCCATATTTAAAGACTCAATCAAAAATGGGCATTTGAAAAGAATGTCACTTTTCAGATGAAGAAGTACTAATCGACAGTAAAGACATGAAAAAATGTTCAACATCACTGACCACTGGGCAAACACAAATTAAGTCAACACTAAGATTTCCTCTCACTCCAGAAAGAGTAGCTACCATTAAGCTAAGAGTCCCTTTGGGAGAACTCCCAGCTCCCCAGACTTCCAGCTGATACAATGTTTCATGAATGTGACATAAACATCCTATGGTAGGGAAGTATTAAGTAAATAACCATTATTAAAGTAAATAATCATTACATACTTCTAATATCTATTGTACTCTATTACAAATACAGGGGATCTAGCTTAATTTTTTGACTTTTATTAGTATGTATATACAGTGCATACTGAATATATTCATTTTGGGAATTAATTTATATACATAACACTTTTAAGGATTTCCCCCCCACACTCCTTTTTTTATTTTTTCAGCATCAGATTCTTTTATGTGTAAAACCATAAAAAGTTGATATTATATATAGAATGAAAGCAAGACTAATAAGCCAGAGAACATACAAAACATGTAACACAGTGGTACAAGTCAAGGTACACTGTTAGATACATTGTCTGTACTGGATTACAGTGCTTTTCTCCATCCATATTTACACCTAGTAAAACTATATTATATACCAAAATTGATCATCATATTCAACACATTGCTTAATTAAATTTTTAAAAATCCACACCTGGAGTTTTGCAGAAAGTAAGAACCTTTTTCTAACACCATGAAAATTCAAGAGAACTGGAATGGCCAGATTTTTTTCTCCAGAAAGAGAGAGCTGATTTAGCATTTCTCACTTTTAAGTTGTAGCAACCATAGCATTGTGACATAAACATTGGAAATATATGTGTATCATTATAGCAGAATTAATATCACAACATCTCTCATATCTATGGTCAATGGATTTTCAGCAAGCATAACTCAGTGACAGGAAGGAAGCAAGTAATTTTTCAAAAACAGCAGCGGATGGGGCCGGAGGGTTAGCTCAGTGGTTCCGGCGCCTGCCTTGCAAGCGCAAGGACCTGAGTTCGATCCCCGGTTACCACATACAATCCTGGGCGTGGTGGCTCACGCCTGTCATCCCAGCACTCAGGAGGCAGAGACAGGAGGATTGCTGAGTTCGCGGCGGCTTGCCTGGGCCCCATAGTAAGCTCAGGGCCAGCCTGAACTACAAAGCGAGACCCTGTCTCCAAAAAAGCAAAAAAAAAAAAAAAAAAACAAAAAAAAACAAAAAAACAGCGGGACACCTGTATATTCACACCCAATTGAGAGGTTTCGGATCCCTTCCTTTCACCACATATACACACTCAGAAACAAACATAAACCATTCCAAGTAGGCAATAAATGTTACCATAAACATTGAAATTGTAAAATTGTTTAAAAAATAGGTAAATTTTGTATCCTTGGATTAATCAAAACATTTTAAAGTCTGACACCAAAAATACAGACAACAATAAAAGCACAAATAAATAAGACAAACTTTTTGGGCCTTAAGACTCTTATAATTTAAAGGACACAAAAAAGTGAAAAACACCATAGAATGAGATAAACTATCTGAAAATTGTATACAAAGGACATATCTAGATAACATAAAGAACTTATGGAACTCAATAATAAAGTTAAATGTGATTGATTTTATAATTGGTAAAAGATATCAATATACCTTTTCCTGAGTAAATTGAAGAAAGATGAAGTAAATACATGAAAGTATGTTTAATTTCATCAATAGTAAGGAAAATGCAAATCAAAGCTACCATGGAATGTCATTTCTTGCTAGAATGGTATAAGGAAAAAAGATAAAAACATAAGACATGTTACTTAGTACTTAGAGGAATTGAAACCTTCATGCATTTCTGGTTTATATATAAAGTGGTGCAGATGAATTACAATATATTGAACAGTTTCTCAAAAGTTAAACAGAATTTCTATGTGATTCAGCAGCCGTCTTTTGTGTATAAATGTTGGTAGCTGTATTATGGTAATCAAAGAATAGAGACAGTCTATATGTCTATCAGTTTCTGAATGGACACTTACAATGTATATTGTTAAAAAACATATTAGGCAGCCGGGCGTGGTGGCTCACGCCGGTAATCCCAGCACTCGGGAGGCAGAGGCAGGAGGATTGCTGAGTTCGAGGCTTGCCTGGGCTACATAGTGAGCTCAGGATCAGCCTGGACTACAAAGTGAGACCCTGTCTCAAAAAAAAAAAAAAGTATTAGCAAACCCCGAAGTACTAATGAACACTACAATAAGAATGTGACTCTACGATGCTGATAATCTGGTTTCTGGCAGGTCCCAGGTCTCATGATCTTGTGCTGTATGAGAATGAATTGGACAAGTCATACAGAAACAAAAGAACAAGCAGGCAAAGTTCATTGAGAAAAAAGTACACTCAGAGAGGAGCAGGCTCCAACCACCAAATAGGAATTGACATAAATCCTGAGAGTATGGGTAGAGGTACATTTTATATCGGTTTAGGAGTCCAACCCCTTCCCAGGGAGCTTTCCTGGGTGTGTTGGACAGCTCACATAGTCACATTTTCAGTGTTAATAGTACATGTCGTTTGCCATAATTCACTCAAAATTGTATCCATGCAATGCTACTTGTATGGATGAATAGATAGTAAAATTCTCTGGCCAAATTTTACTTCTGAACACTTCAAAATGTCTCTGTACCTGTGGCTGAACTGAGGATTTCTCCAGGGAGCGATTCATAGGTTAATTTTTCCATGGTGGCCATTGTGTCAGAGTTAGAGTGGCAGATCTCTTGAGAGGGACAGACCTCTTAGTCTATGCTTTATAAGAAGGCATATGCTGGCCCATGCTAACTACAGTTTTATTTGTCCTGAGAGACTTGGCCTCCCCAAAACCTTTACAATTTGTTGAAGGATCTATCTTCTGTAACTGCTTTCTGCTGAACAGGGCTAGGAACAAGTAGAGAGGACAGAACTCTCATCCTCCCTGATCCTAGGAGGTCTAGGGGACCTTGTGGAAAAGGAATTGAACTATGGTATATATTTGTTGTAACTACCAACTGCAGTGTTGATAATGGCCAACACCATCTGTTTGTAGAAGCTGAATGTATTGTTTGTTCTAAACTTAGATTTGGCTTATCTCTAAGATACAGAATTTTTTAAAACTCTCCTTTAGAGAATCACTGTCTAGCAACATCCAGAGGAAGTGAGAAATTTTCATGGGTGGTGAGTGGTTGGCATTGTTGGAGGCCAATTTCAAGAACATATTCAAGAAATATAACTTACAAGCAGTAGGAGAGAATATAAATTATAGTAAGTAGGCATAAGGTAAAAATACAAAAAAATATGAGGGGCAACATAAGTATGAAAGTTCCCATAAGGATCTAGGACCCCTGAGGGAACCCAATAAGAACTCAACAAGTTAACCAGGCTGAGGTTAAAATTAAGGTTATTACAGATCATAACTGGATGTTTTAATTTGGGGGACTGTTTGCTATGTTTGGAAAAATCACATTTTCCCAAAATAGAAAGTTTCATTGAGCACTGCACAAATCCCAGTATTTCAGATAAAAGGAGGATGAGCACTCATCTATTTTGTAAAAATACCTAAACTAGAAAATTAAACTATCTTGTTGAGACTCAGTCCTCAGCCTTCACCTTCCATTGATAGAGCACCAAGAACAAATTTTGAATAGAAAGGTGAGACATCTGAATACCCTCCAGCCAGAAAAGGCCTAGGGGGATTTCCCAACCCAGACGCATACATTCGAGGACTAACTGCAAAACACCAAGTGCCTGAAGGAGGTCCAGCTAAAGCACTTTGCAAATCTGGAGTATGTTAAGGCTTATTCTGGAAGACTCCCCAATTGGAAACAGACCCGCAAGTGGGGAGATTAGAATGTTTGAAGAACGAGGTGCGTATCAGGTGAGTTGCTGACCACTGTACATCTCCACGTCGAGTCAAAAGGTGAAGTATGGTATAAAGATTATCCACAAAAGAAACAGAGGGCAGTTCCTCCAAGGGAAACAATGGCAGACTTTCCTTACAGGCAGGGGAAATTGCAGGATGGTAACCCTTCCCAATATGTGCATTTGCTAGGGCTCCATGGAGATCAGGGGCTCATAGGGGCAGCCGTAGTTCCAAGGAACCATTGCCAGCAGTAGCAGGGGGATTCCTGGTGGTGTGGTTGTAGATGCGCTAGCATGCAAAGCTCGTGGTGATGAAAGTAAAGAGATCCTGAAGGCAAGATAATAGTCTGTTTCACTACGCATGAGGCTGTCTACTGGGAATAAGATCCCAACAAACAGTACTGTGATGTTCTAACATAGTTCCACTCCACGGGCAAGAATAACTGTACTGCTTGTTTCCCCACTGGAAGGAAAAAATAATGCAATTGACATTTTCACAGTCTTCCCTTTCTCCCTATGCCTCCTAATAAGGTCCCATATCTCCTGTATCCCAGATGGCAGCATACTACAATGATTTGCTTTAAAGGAACAGATTGACAAAACGCAAGACTGGCCCTGTGCCACCAAAAGTGAAGAAGCAATAAAATGATCTGATAAGTAAATCCAAGACCTGTCCTGAGGCTTTATAGATTTTTCCCAATGGGAACTTTTTCGGTGAGAGAACTCAAGTTGCTATGCTCTTCTCGAGCTATCTATTATTGATAGTGTCATTATGTAAAGTGTAAGTTTATCCCGTGGGAAAAATACCCCTCTAGCACCCGCCCCTGGCATTTGTTATAGTCGGCAGCTTGCAGAGGTGAGTCTTCCGATGATACCTGCAGAAGCAGCACCTGACAGCGAGGGCGACCCCAGGATGCCGCTGACTTGCACCACCCAGCCTCATGCTGGTCGCCGATGGCTCACTTCTTGGCAGCTTGGAAAACTCCCAAGGACCGCATGAAACCTGGATATGTCTTAAACTCTTTGGAAACGCTAGGAATACACACTCCCCCTCCACAGTGTAAATCAGTGAGACGGGTGGCCTGGTTGACTCTTACTCTCTTCTGTCATGTGAAGCAGGAAGCGGAAGACGTTTCCTGGCAGGTGAACCAATTGCAGTGAATAGAGGAGAGCCTGGAGCAGTGCTTGGCTGCTGCAGAGGTCACGCTGACGGAGACAGCGAGCACTGCTTCCTCACAGAGCAGAAGTCCCGACCCCTGGGAGGGTCTCCTAGTGCTGCAAACATAACCCACCCTCTGACAGAAGGTGGAAATGGAGGAGCCCTTGGCCCAAGAGGGGAACCAGGGAGACCACTTAGATCGACCTGCCACACAATGTATCTGACCTGTGCAGCTGTGGAGCTGTGGGAGCTGGCAGAACCACTGAAGCAAAGAGTGGGTGAGGCAGTGCCTGCATGGCTGTTGTGGCTGTGGCATGAAGCGGCTCATTACATGGATTTAAACCCATAGGAGATGTCCCAGTTAGCCAGCCTAGCTGGCACCTCCTCCTTAGGTCGAGTTTTGCAGGATATGCACAGACTGCCTCAGAGGCTGGAGAATTAGACCTTTATTAATTGGCTGAGGACAGCAGCCTGTCTGGTTTGGGCAAACCTTGGTGACTTGTCAGCAAATGAATAACCTACCCGCACTTGGTCAGTACGCTGTATGAAGTGGACGTGCAACAGATGCTGTTGCTGCTTCGTATCACAGCCCTGATGAGGAGCAGCCCGTGATGCCTATGAAAGATCTGATCTCGGCCAGTGGCCCAGCTGGTGTGTCTGGCACAGTGGCAGCCCTGCTGGTGCTTTCGTGGATCACATGATTCACAAGGCAGTAGATGCCTTGGCATAGCTGGGTGATGTAGAAGCGAAGCATCAGGTTAAGGCCAGACCTGTAAAAACTGAGCTACTAAAGGAGAGAAAACGACTGGCCTTGGGCTGAGCAGGACCAATCTACAGGGACACTTCGTTCCTTGGAGACCAGCTGATGCAAACCAGAGTGGACGTGACAGCGGCCGGCTTAGCAGAAGATGACACAGACCGGCTGCTACTAGACCCGTGCTGCCTCTGTGGAAGCAGTTTCGCCCTGACTAGCGATACTGGCTGTTGGGCCCAAGGGTAGAAGAGGTCTTAAGGAATGAAACAGGATGAGATGATGCTAGCAGTGTTTTATCCAGACTAAGAGGTAGACTGAGGAACCTGGATGCCAGCGACCTCGGGAGACCTGAAGACACTTGTGGAATTAACTATTTATTGGTCCCTGTAAATCTTTAGGCATGTGCTGCTATTGGTGGATACCGGAGCCAAGTCCGCAAGACTGATGGCAAACTGGTCGTTTCGCAGGACCCACTGCATGCACAGAAATGCATGGAGGTTACTATATTATGGTCTGGAAGGCCAAGGTGACCTGGCCTGTCAGGCATTTGGCCCCACCTCCATACGATGTCTGTGTTTCCCCAGTTGGCAAATACACCCTCCAGGTTAACATGTCAATTGGTGCCTAGGTGGACATCACTCTAGGAGAATTCCATCTGTGGATTCATGATACAAACTGTTGTCCAAGGATGTCATCCGCCTCACATACCATCGACTCTCCTGCAGACAGTATGGGTTGCGTGGGTGAAGTAACACCAGTTGCCCAAGGGTCATGAGGAGGTAGGACAGGCTGATTTGAAACTAGAATTTAGAACAGGCAAGGTTGATACACCTTGCACAGTGCCCTTTCAAATCACTGGTTTGGTCCATGCAGAAACTAGACAGGATGTGGTGAATGGGCTTCTGGGAAATGAACAAAGTGACTGCTCCATTGAATGCAGCAGTAGCTGATATCACGGATTTGATGGGCTGACTCACCCTGAAACTGGGCTGGCCCGGTTATTGTGTGGACTTGGCAGACATGTTTCTTCTCCATCACTGTCATGCCTGATAGTCAGGACCAGTCTGCCTTCACCTAGGAGGCAATTCAGTGGACCTTTTGAATGTTGCCACAAGGCTATTTGTATAGCTCTATTTTGTGTCGTTATCTGGTAGCCCAGGAAATGGACACCTGGGCCAAGCCACACTCTGTGTCCTTGTTCCATCGTATGAGGTTATGTTAACCTCTGATTGCCTTATAGATCTGGAAGCTGCCACACAGAGTAAGAAGGAAGCTTTGCTGGCTCGGGGTTGGGTTATCAATAAAGACAAGATCCAGGGACTGGCTTGTGTGTCAAATTCTTAGGTATTATTGGGTTGAATGAGACAAAATTAATCCTCCATGTGATCAATGAGAAGATCCAAGCCTAGCCCAGATGGACAGCCGGAGAGTTGCAGTTTGTTTGGAGGGTTTCTGGCAGATTTTCACACTGCAGTTACACTGTTGCTCCCTTTATGCCAGATGACCTGCAAGGGTGCAATATGGGACTGAAGTGGAGCAGTGGAAGTGACTTTGCAGGACTTAAAAAGGGCAGTTACAGAAGGACAAGCTCTCTGAGTCACTAACCCTACTCCACCTTTTATCCTAAGTGTGAGTGTGGATGAGGTGGGTTTGGGTGGGGTTTGTGGGAAAAGCAAGAGAAGTAGAGGCCCCCACTGGCTTTTGGTCACCATTGTGGAAAGGAGCTGAAAGCAGAGATGTCCTGATTGAGAAGCAGGAATCGGCAGTACGTGCTGCTCCGCAGGCCCGTGATGGGGCAGCTGACTGTGGAAGCGCAAACTACCCAGGGGAAGGCTGGATTTCAGCATGGCCCCCGGGGGCCTCGGTGTGCTCCTTATCTGAGGCTTGGGGCACTACCCTAAAGGGAAATGGCCCTGTGACTCTCTGACCTGTTCCTCTTGAGGAGATAGTCTTGGGTCCAATGCAGCAGGGACTCAAGTCTGGGATTCTAAACCAATAGGTAAAATGACTCCTGGCCATAAGCCAACCACAGGTGACCCGCATTCTCCCTAAAGAACAAGAAGGCCCTCTGATAACTTCTCTTTCTGTGCTGTCCTTTAAGTCAAGAGTGTCGTCTCCTGGGCACACACGTTTGCTCATACGCGGCACTGCTCACACTGTTGGTGTGCATAGAACTCCGGAGAGATGAGGCCGAGGACCTTCCCTGGAAGACTGTGCTTGAGTCCTTGCTTAATCAGATGGACTGGTGACAACAGAGCCCAGCTGGACCCGCCTGAGGTCACTGACCCCAGGCTGTCGAGACACTGACCTAGAGAAGCATAACTACCCTGCAGGGACTGCTACCCATGACGGATTACAGCTGGGGATGAACGATGTGAGGTGTTGCCACATTGTGTGTTGAACTGATCGATACATCCATGGGGAATTGCACAGCTGGATGGATGCCACTTAACTTGTGGAACAGCACATTACAGGTGAACGATACAAATGCTTGGTGGAATGACCATAAGTTTATAGGTACGGTGCCCACTGACTGGCCCACTGTGGATGCCTTAGGGCATCTGTGGCACTACAGGTTGGTCATACTTCCTTGTGCACTGGATGTGGCACCGCACCTTGGGGTTGCCTATCATGCCCACCTTTATAGGCACACCCCCACAATTTCTGCTGTGCATCACAGATGCCACTGAACTAGACGAACATCCTGATGATTCCATCCAATGGCAGTGCCAGGTTGAAACTCTGGCTCACACATGGTGCTGGCTCTGAATATCACACACCGATCTCTGATGTTGCTCATGCACAAAATATCCTAGTGAGAAAACTAGTGTTGCCAAAGTGCATGGCACTAGACAGGCACATTTTTTTATTCCTGTCCACCAAACACAAGTACAGTAGGCCTTGAATGAAGTGGATACAGAGGTCTCTGTCACCCAGCTCTTATAACGAGACCCTCCTGACCCCGTAGTGAGACTCGCTGGAATCCACCTGGTGCTGGCTGGCTCCCCGTGGCGCTTGAGCAGCAGTGGGGTTGGTGGTGATGTGTTGCTCCTTGTATTATTGTGGATATTGGGCTCAACACTCAGCCCTATGGGCAGCTTTCCAAGAAATGGCGACTCGCCGATCTCTGAGATTGGGCTGTATGGATCCTTTGTGAGAGGTGTCAAAGCCCAGGTGTTTAAGGTCTCCTGAGGACTGACCCCACTTTGAGATAAGGCGCATGATGGGGCTCACTTATAAACTAACCACACATGCGCAGTATGGTCATGCAAGGACAGACAGCTGCTGTCTCTCAGTATACTCTGTGTGTCTGATGACAGCTGCTCTAAGTGCTGTGCAGTACAGAGCTCGTTTGTCGCTCTGCTACTGTCTACCCCAAGTGCCATTTTTCTCTTTGGGGGTCTCACCTGGAAAAATACCCCATTCAGTCCCCCGAACCTCGACATATGGGAAAGCCAACCTTGGGTTAGATTTTTAAGATTGGCCAACATCTCTAGGATTAGTCGTATGGGGTACTTGGTCAATTCTCCCCGCTTAATACTGAAGAGAAGAGGATAAGGCGGCGATCAGGCAGGGAAACCCAAAAGTTGGAATACTCCAAAGACAGGTGCCCACTTCGCTTTGAGCCTCATCATCTAATCTGTACGTGGTCTTTGAAGAATAACTCAGGTCTTCCGTTGACTCCCAGGAATAGGAGTCAGATTTGTTTGATGGAGTCACTGTTAGAGTGGGTGACGGTTCAGTATTCGGGAACCTGCAGAAGTGGGTGCAGCTGTCACCAACTGGCCTTTAATGGTTGAGAGTGTGATTAAGAGGACTAAAAACCAAGCAGTCCCATAATTCTTTGTTTAGTTTTTGCATGAATTGCTTTTAAAAAATACGTTTTAAATTCAAGGTTGTCTCAGACTACTTATGAAGTCCACAAAGTGAGTAGACAACATCAGTGAATATTTAATTTTCTGTGGAAAGTTTTGACCTGAATATAAGGTAAAATATGATTTACAAGATATGCATTTTTTCAGTATTTCCAAACACTCCTTGATACTCACTATATTTACATACAGTAAAATTCACTAGTGTTTTTCAGTTCTATCAGTTTTGATAAATGCTTTGAATCATATTTTGCTCAAAGTAGCTTATGATATAGAACAGTTTTACCATTGCAAAATGTCCTTTTTCCTGTCCCTGTTAATGATTTCCTTCATTTACAAAATCTGGCAACCACTGATCTATTGCTTATCTTCACAAATTCAACATCTATGTGGTGTTTTATGAAAGGAACCATACATCGTCTGATGGTCCTGTATTCTTTGATTTAAAGTTCCTTTGCGATTTATGTTCAGGTTGTTCTGATAGCCCTAATATATTTCTCTCTATTACTGAGTAATATTTCATTGTATGGGTATAACAGTTTATTCTGTCAGGTGAAAAACAGACCAGATGGTTTCAAGTTGGTGATTATTACTAAATCTGCTTAAACCTGCATGCACGAGTAGGCTTCTATCATAAAGTAAATTGCAAACTACTTGGGTAAATATGCAGGAATAGAATGCTATTTTAGTTGTTTGGCAAGGGCATGCTTAGGTTTATAGGAAATTGTGTAATTGTCATCCAAACTTCTTGTGACAGTCTGTATTGTCACCAGTAATCTTGAAATGCATCAGCTGCTCCAAATGCTCATCAGGAGTGGTATTTTGAAATTTCTTCTTTTAATCACTCTAATAAACTTCTGTGTTTCTCTTTGTATTTCTTTAATACTGGTGTGTTTCTTCTTATATTCTTATCTGTTATGTTTGAATCTTCTTTGGTGAAGTGTCTATTCATATCATTTACCCTTTTAATTGAGTTCTTTGTTTTATTACTTTTGGATATAAATCCTTTATGTATACACAACCTAGTGTCCAAAATTATTTGCATTTTTTCTTTATGATACCTATATATTCTTCAAAGAGTAAAGCACATATTATAATGATACATTCAAACACATTCACATTAGCTGTATTCTAAAAGCAGGCTAACTGCACATCAAAATATAAATCATAAAGAGTAATAAATACACCATGGAATGTCATTCAATTGTGAAGAAAATGAAACCATGTTAATGAATGAAAACACATAGAACTTGAGACCATCGTGCTTTATAAAATAATCTAGACCCAGAGACTTAGACATTGCAGCTTTTATGTGAGTAATACAAATAATTAAATGAGAAATGATAGGAATTTAGATGCTAGACTCTTGGAAATACTGGACAGAAGCAGTGGGAGAGGAGAGGAAACTGAGAGAGGATTGAAAAATGTTCATAACATGTTATATGCATTTATCAGCTCCCTGAAAGAAATGTCAATATTCCGTACTACATACATGCATTGATTTCAAAAACGTTATTTGCAAATGTTTTCATCCAGTCTGTGGGTTTCCTTTCCATTATTTTACATCGCCTCTTGCAAAGCAAATATAATTATGAGAATAAAATCCCATCTACTCACTAGTTCCTGTTTATGTCATTCTAGTTATTATTTCCTGACAAATGAAATACCAACTGCGACGATACTGGTAGTCTCAGATAATGATGAAGTGCTTGTTAACTACACTTATAACGATATGATTTGCTTTAAGTACATAATAAATATATGACTTTGGAATGTAAATGTCACATTTGTGTTTCCCTGACCCAAACAGCTACGGAAATAACTGTGGAACCAACTGTGGAAGAGGCTTCTGACAACTGCACTCAAGAGTGTCTTATTTTGGGCCATTCTGATGCCTGCTGGATGCCAGCTTCTCTGACCCACTCCAGCCCCTTACACCCTCAGGCCTCTGCTCAGTGCCACAGCCCACTCCTCCTCCGTGCCTCTGCTCACCACCACAGCCCTCCAGTGACACAGACCTTCGCTGTCTGCCACGGTCCTCCAGTGGCCCAAGCCATCCCGCTTTGTCGGGGCACTTCACCAGCACGGGCTTCTGTTCTCCATCACAGTCCTCCTCTAGAGAAAGCTAGCCGCAGCCCTGCATCGCAGACTGCTGCCCTCCACTGCAGCCATCCCCAGCAGCCAGTGGGTTTCCAGCAGGGGCGGGTGCAGAGTGCTGGGGCTGATGGACTTGGTTCTGTTGACCAGGGAGTGCAAGGCGGTGCAACAGGCCAGCCGTACACCATGTGTGAAAGACTGCATCCCGCTGATGAGTCAGCTAAAGTCATTCCCTTGACAACTTTCACTCCAGCTCAACAAGGCAGACCCTCGAGTGATGACTCCTCCATTGTGGAAGAACATCCTTTATAAATATAAAATGACTGTTTCACACTTTCACATATGTGTGTGTGTGTGCGTGTGTGCGCACACATGATCAAAGTTTAAGACCCAATTTCAATAAACAGTCTAAATTGTTAGGCCTGCAAAAGGTCTGTAAATAGAAGCAAATACCAGAAAAGCTATATCTAAACTATAGTCAAAAGTTAAAAATAAATTTACTATTGATTTAATTTAGAATGTGAGTATAAATATAGATGTTTAAAAATTAAATTAAATTTTAGAAAAATTCACATCCTTTTCTCCAGAAGGTCTTATCATGACAAAAATTAACATGTAGTGCATATTATTTTTGATGTACTGTATTTTTTTCTTCTTTCCCCAAACGTTCAATATTCTTGATGTTTTCTCTTCTGATTTTTATGGGCCTAGTAGGTAGCAAATAGAAAACTAGCAAATATCATATTTTACAAATTTTAAAATTTTATCTTATCCTTTGATCAGAAAAAATTGCAAGTTATAAGTACTAGAGAATTTTTGTTTCACTTTTGTTATTGCATTCTTTATTTATGTTCTTGTCTCCAAAAATGCACAGTAGGGTGCTTAAATAACTGTTGCAATTTTTATCTATATTCCTGCTTTTGTTTTCTGCCTTTGTTTCAACAATATATTAATATAAGTTGTTGGGTTTTTTTTGAGACAGGGTCTTGCTTTGTAGTTCAGGCTGGCTCTGAGCTCACTATGGAGCCCAGGCAAACCTTGAACTCAGCAATCCTCCTGTCTCTGCCTCCCGAGTGCTGGGATGACAGGCATGAGCCACCACGCCCGGCTATAAGTTTTAAATATGTTTCTCAGAGCATATATAGGCTGGTGAGATACTGGTCTACACTTATTTCTGTGTTCTGAGTTTGAGAGACTGAAGTACAGTAATTGTACCCAAATTATGTGACTTTTAAAGAAATGTATTTTTGTAGTACAGTACAAAGTACATCAAAAATAATATTGCATCTTCCATATTAAGACTATACCCATTGTTAATTGTGTGTTTTCCTTCTGGAACTTGTACCTAAAAATTACAAGAAAATTGGATGTATTCAGTTCAAGATGAATTTACAGCTATTATTGCTAATTGCTATTTTTCAGATATCCAAAAGATATCAATTTTGGCAACTCAGTATACTGTTACAAAATACATTCAATAAAAATAACAAATTCATATAGCAATACAAAAAAATTATACCAAATGTGTAAGACTGAAGGTCTTTTTTGTTATTCTAGCTAAGTATACTGAAGAAAACCACTATTTTAAGAAGGAAATTTTCAAGAGTTACAATTGTAAATCTATATTAAATATATTACACTACAGAAATCCAAGGAACTATGAAGAAGGAGAAATAAGATTTATGATTGCTTCTTGGGATGAATATAAACCACCTTAATAACACACACACACACATACACATTCACATATACAAAAACAAAAAACAAAATAAACTCTAACATATGAAGTACAATATATTCTAAACGAAGTATACAGTATTATATGTTGTAGGAGACATTAGTTTCCTTCTGCTGTCTGTTCTTTATTTCCTGTTTTGTTTGATTATCTGAGCATTATATTATATGTATACATTTTATAAACTTACATAAACAGCACCAATTTAGTTTTTGTCCTTAACCATAGCAAGGAAATATGTTGTTTCAGTATCACACTAAACCAAGAAACAATTAGTGTTGGAGGGATGTGAACATTTCTTGATTTAATTAGGTGTAGACTTTGTAATGTATTCATTGGAGATTTGTGATATATGATCAAACTATATGTGAAAGTCTTAATATAAATAGTGATAAATGTATGATTCCATCGATAAGGATTTCCACTGAATGTTGAGAAAGCTTCTCTTTATGTGTCCAGATGGTGAAGTAGCATTTTGACAATGTACAGTGTCCACCAAAAATTGTAAACACAATTCAGCAGTTTGCCATATTAATAAATGTCGAAGCTAATGGCTGCCACTTTGAGCATTTTTTATAGTTGTATACGTCAGAGGTAACTGGCATTAGTATTATGATATATCAATAAATTTAGTATTAAAATATTTATACAAGCTTTTCTTTTCCTGATGTATACACTTTTTGGCAGACTCTGTATTATTTCTACTGTGAATCTCTGTAAGTCATACTTGACTCTGTGTGGAGAAACTTGTTAACTTAAAAAGTACAGTTCAAATAGTGAAATTTTAAATTACTACTACATATATGTTTTTCTCCTTGTATTTGTGAATTTTCTATGAGTTTTGGAGCACACTGCTTTTCCAGATTCACATGAATCCTGAAGGACTGATCATGGTTGAAAGTTTATTGAAGTATAATGATGAATATTTCTTGATATCACTGTTGATATTACTATTGTTGATGAAGATTCTAAACCTGAGAAAAATACAGAAATCCACAATGACAAAGTGAGCATTTCTGGTAGATTTTGGACCATTCATTCACTGAAAGAAAATCTCAAAGAATATGTGTGAAAAGATTTTCTTCTATTTTAAATATTTCTATACTTTTCTCCTCCACATCTTTGTCTTCACTACGATGAAAGATTACTAAATAAGGTTCCGTGATCTTAACAGTCAATGTCATTGTTAATGGGAATCAGAATAAGAACCAAATTTCTATATTTGGAAAATTTTTCTAATACTATGAATAATTGAGTTTCTAAGAAGGTTCTTAAGTTCACATGTCTAAAACTTTGTAAAGTTTTGATGCCTTTCCTAAAAATTTAGGAATGAACAAATATGCTTTTCTTGCCCTTTCGAACTCTGATTTGCCAATCAGAGTTAGATTGTGTTTAGAATATTAAATACTGGGCAACCTCTTCTGGATTTGTACCAGCGAGGCGCTGAGTGGAAGCAGGCTAGAAGTAGCCAAAGAGGCAAGGGACGTGAGCCCAGCATTTCCCTGTCTGCATTCTCTTTCTAAGCTTCCACTAGATGTGACCTCAGAAACCTATACATTCTGGGGCTATAGCTTTGATGAGATCTTTCTTGTCACATTATAAATTCTTTCTTTGAATCCACGGATAGAGCTATAACTTACCAAAACTCATGGGTGGCTCTTCTGTTGTGCAAAAACATGAAGTTCTTGAACTGCAAAACGTTTTGCTTTACTACGAATCAAAAAATGTTTCCCCTAGGGGAAACAGAAAACAACTTTGCTTTGGCTTGAAATTAAAACCTGAAAGTGAATAATGTGATATTAGTAAAGGTTCAGCCTGATTGGTTGTACTACATGGTGGCCATATTTAATTACATTGTGATTACTGATTTTCTAGCTCTAGCATTACTATACAACATTTGTAAGTAGGTAGTCAGACACTGTGGATCTCATATGCTATGTATATACACATTCATTTCTTGAAGTATATCTTCAAGTTTTAACTAATACTGTGTCACTGTAGTAAAATTAGCTTTTGGATATACCTACAATGTAATAAATTTACAGAGTACATTTTGTATTGTCTTATTAATAATGTATCATTTTAATTTTGTTATTCAAATTTGGTTAGAGGAAGTGATTAATGCTATTGTGTAATGGTGACAGTTATGAAGACTCTGCCAAACTAATATTTGTCACATACTTTCACTGAATAGCCTTAAGGTGTAATAATGTCACTTGAAGGACCCCTTTCTGTACAGAGTAAATTAAGTGGGTTTTACTCATAAGGGTATTTAATATTAGTTTTTTATTGTTTATCTTAAGGGCAAATATTCATATATTCTTAGTATGTCTTTGGAAATCTACTTATTTAGACTTTCTCTTTTTCACACATGTGAGCTATCCTTCCCATTAATGGTTATCATTTCTCATTTTTCTTCATATTATTTTGGAGACTATTTACTTATATTTAGATAAACTTTTACTCAACCAGTAGACAGTAATCTGGCTTTTTCCATCTGGCTCAATTGGACCAGAAAACACAAGAGTGAAATGCAAGAAACTATATTTGGACAGAAACGGTTTTATATCATGTGCCAATTATCATATCAGAATAATTTCATGAAAGGTTCTTAGAATGCTCACAGTAGCTTTCATTCACTCACCCTTTAAGTGTTTTCATAAATATAAGTATTAAAAACAGTACAAGTTGAAAGCAAGCATAAAGATTACAATGCTGCTCAGAAATATGTGTGCACAAGTGAAAAAACAGAGACTGTTTAGTGACTTATGTGATGCTTTTATGAACAAAGTGTGTGAAATATTTCCTGATTATAATATGTGGAATTTTACAAACTATGTATTCATGTTTGTGTTTTGGGAATATTCTTCCTCTGATCTTAAACAATATCTGAAAGTGAAAAGCACTCCATGCCAGTGCTAGTCATGCTCTGGACATGAGAAGATTGGAGAATACAGGATATGGGGCGGAATACATATGGCAGTATGTAGTCCATTGTAAAATATGTACTAATTGTTCTACTTCAGGTTCTGTACTGCATGTTTTCTTAGTAATATGGATATGAATAAAGTAATTATGTGAAGCAATGTTGTCTTCAGTTGTATGTCTGCTAGTTCAAAAACCAGAGGTTTTAATATTTATTTATTTATTTATTTATTTATTTATTTATTTATTTATCTATTTATTTAGAGACAGGGTCTCACTTTGTAGTTCAGGCAAGCCTCGAACTCAGCAATCCCCTGCCTCTGCCTCCTGAGTGCTGGAATTACAGGCGAGAGCCACCACGCCCAGCGCTGTGACGTGTGGTATTGATTGCTGGAGGGCGAGAGCTACCAGACCTTGCACTGTGGTATGTGGTTGTTGAGATTGAACTCAGGACCTCGCCTTTGCCAGACAGATGCCAGAACCACTGAGCTAAATCCCTGGCCGTAGAGGTGGTAATTTTTATAAATTGGTTTGGAAATATGCAAAGAATACTACACAATTTTGGTGATACATCTGTATGAGTCAATATAATATTTGTTTACTCAGCACCTTGAAATAACTCTTTTCATTCAGTATCATTTTAATCACTCCTAAAATTTTTTGAAATATGTTACTGACCAATATACATTTAGGTCATGTCTTTCCAGACAAACTTAAATGAGATGCAATGTACAAGCACAGAGCACCTAAGGATGGTTTTCTGCAAAATCTTTTTGTTTTAAATTTGAATCTTTATTGATATATTACATATATACATCATGACTACACTCAACTTGAGAACTTGTACCAGTATACGACATGACTTAATTATCATTTTCCCCTTCCCCTACCCACTCTACAATCCCATCCCTATATGCACAAGCTTTGTTTCCTTTTTTACCATCAAGTGTTTTCTTTCCTCTCATTTTTTACCCCTAACCCTCATTTCCCTTTGAATATTTACTATTCCATAATATCTATCATGTATTCTAGAATTCATTTACATCTTTGGTTTCTCATGCCAGAGAAAAGGTATGATATTTACATATCTGTGACCTATTTATTTCACTTATGAGTATGTCCTTAAGGTATGTCCATTTGAGTATGAATGACTCAAACACATCATTCTTTTTGGCAGAGTAATACTCCATTTTATAAAAAAACACATCTTTATCTAGTCTAGAGTTGATAGGCATTTGGGTTGTTTACAAGATTTAGCTATCATGAACCAAGCTGCTATAAATATGGGTGCACATGTCGCTGTGATATGAATCTTGTAATTCTTTTGTGTATATACCCATCGGAGGAATAACAGAATCAAATGAGACCTCTAATCCTAGTTTTCTGAGGAATGTCCACGTTTGTAATCTGGCCTTGTGTGGTTATCGTGCCATCTCCATAAATCCGATGGCCTCGTGAGAGTGAGCAGTGACAAGGAATTAATATAGCAGCTGGGATCCGCGTGGTTAGGAACCTTCTTCTTAATTACCAATATCCCAGAGGTTACCTATATTAACACAGGGCCCCTTGGGATGTGATTGGATGAGAGGGTGGGGC
>PVIC010036376.1:0-18608 GCA_004025085.1 Thryonomys swinderianus
TTTTTTTTTTTTTTTGCTTTTGAGACGGGGTCTCACTTTGTAGTTCAGGCTGGCCCTGAGCTCACTATGGTGCCCAGGCAAGCCGCCACGAACTCAGCCATCCTCCTGTCTCTGCCTCCTGAGTTCTGGTGTTACAGGAGTGAGCCACCACATCCGGCATTGTGGTATGTGGTGTTGATTGTTGGTGGGCGTGTCTCCATGCCCAGCATTATATGTGGTTACTGGGGATCGAACTCAGAACCTTGCACTTGCAAGGCAGGTGCCGGAACCACTGAGCTAACCCTCCAGCCCTGTAGGCCAAGTCTTTATGTCCTCTTCAAATTACGTAATCTGAAAGGGTAGTCTCTCCCTAGTATAGGGATCTTTACAAATACCTGCTTTCTGTGCACTAGTTAATCAACTATGTTTTAGAGATATTTAATAAACTAAAGAAAATAATTTCTTTAAATATATTGTGAGGAGGCATCACATCAGTAATATTAGTAGATTGATTTTCTTGCATGGTGATAAATATAATTCCCTTCAATATATAATATGATAGGAGTAATTAAGGATCAAAGTTTCTTTGCACATTTCAACCTCAAGATTCACAAAGTCTACAAATGTTTAATTTTGTTGCTGTTTATTCTTTTGAGACAGTCTTGCCCAGGCTGGTCTAGAACTCCTATTTCAACTCCTGGGTGCTACAATTACTGGGAAACACTACTATGTCTGGCTTAGATGCTTATTTCATTCATTCGTTTGTTTGTTTGTTTGTTTGTTTGTTTTGAGACAGGGCCTCACTTTGTAGTTCAGGCTGGCCCTGAGCTCACTATGTAGCCTAGGGAAGCCTCAAACTCAACAATCCTCCTGTCTTTGCCTCCCGAATGCTGGGATTACAGACTTGAGCCACCAAGCTTGGCATTGTGGTATGTTGTACTGATTGCTGGGGGGCGTGAGTCACCACGCCCAGCATTGTATGTGGTTACCAGGGATCAAACTCAGGACTTTGCCTTTGCGAGGCAGGCGCTGGAACCACTGAGCTAAATCTCTGGCCCCTAGACGTTTAATTTTGACCAAATAAAATTTAAATGCAAAATGAGTTGTCACTCTCTGATATTGTGAACTATGAAGTTTTAATACAATTATTTCGTATTCATTATTCTGTCCTTTTTTTTTTTTTTTTTTGGTATTGTGAATAGAACTCAAGACCTTGTGCTTGCGAGGCAGGCACCATACTGCTAAACTATATCCTGGCTCCATTGTTCTATACTTAAAAATTGTTTTGGGACTGGAGATTTAGCTCAGTGGTTCCAGTGCTTGCCTAGCAAACACAAGGTCCCTGGTTTGATCCCTGTAACCACATACAATGATAAAATATCATGGTGGTGACTCTTGCCCACCAGCAATCAGTACCACACCCCAGAATGTTGGATGTGTTGGCTCATGCCTGTAACCCCAGAGGCAGGAGGATTGCTGCATCCAATTCTTGCCTGGGTTACATAGTGAGCTCAGGGCCAGCCTGAACTACAAAGTGAGATCTTGTCTCAAAAAAAAAAATTGTTTTTGGCAGCACACAAATTAGAAATGTAAAAATTCCTATGATGAAACTATATGCATGAGACAAAAGTTTTGTAAATCAGAGAATTCTTGAATGCTCTGATGACTGTTGTACTAAAACAAAGAGTAAGTTAATCCACTGAATAATAATAAAAATGAAGTGACTGGCTCATTAAAATTACTCTTTGAGGAGTCAAAATGCTCTCAGTACAGCCAAGCTGAGATGAGATGAATTACTAAACCTGCTCAAAGGAAAACTGAATGGCTCTAAAGACAATTCCTGCTCTAGTCATGTCAGACAACTAATCTGTGCACAATTTCCTTAGTTAAGAAGACCTTAAATCTCTTTAAACCTCTATATTGAAATGCTCACTTGGCTAGCAATTTTTCTCCTGACTATGTCTTTAAATTAAGCTAAGGATAAAAATACAAGCACACAAAATTTTATTTTATATATATTGCAATAGAAGACTTATGAGAAGAATGATGCATAATTATAATATTCTTTCCCCCAAAACTCAAATTCATAAGTTGAAGTCTTAGCCTGCAATATGATAGGATTGGGAGATAAGATCATCAGGCCATAATTAGATTTAAATGAGGACATGAATGTGGGGCTTTCACTGCAGGATTAGTGTCCTTAATTTGTCTCTGTTTCCATGAGAAGTCATTGAGGAAAGGCCAGTTGTTGCATACATTGAGAAAATGGCCAGGCATAAACCAGGAAGTGAGTTATCAGAATACAACATGATCATACTTCTGCTCTAGTCTCAGACTTTCACTTTCTAGAGCTGAAAGACAATCAATATCTCTTGTTTAAATCACCCAGGCTATCGTGTTTTATTACGACAGCTCAACCCAACTCTGATAGCTTTCAGTACTGGAAAGTAGACTATGGCAGTAACAAGTATTTAAAAAATGTAATAGTGATATTACAACCAGGTAATGGGCACAGGCTAGAATATTTTCATGTGGATGCTTGAAATATGGATATTAAGGATGACTCCAGCATGCACTCAAACAGAAAAGCAAAGCATATTATCCAAAACAGGAAGAAAGGCAGCGCTTGGTAGAAAGTGTGAAGAATTAGGGTGAATTGTGCTCCAGGGTTTTCTGGAAAGTAGAACTTGTGTCTTATAATCGGATATTTCATTGAGAAGTGTTGCAAAAACAGCTTGGTATATCATGATTTCTTACAGTAAAATGTGAAAGGTAAAAGACAAATGAAAGGATTATTATGCAAAATGGAATAAAAATTCCAAGATTTGGAACATTTCACCTATTCATATGCAAAAAATATGAGAAAGATTCTTCTAAAAAACATGTTTATCCTTCTACTTTTTAAAAAAATTGAATTCTTTATTGGTACAATTTATATATATATCTCACAATCACATATAACATTGGGGAATCTGTACCAGTATATGGCACAAGTTAATACTCATTTTTACCCATATCTCTACCCACCTACACCTCCCCACCCACTATATACACGCTCTTTTATTTTCTTTCAGAATCATATATATTTCTTTCCCTCATTAAATACCGACACCAAATTTCCTATAAATTTCCTATTCTACAAAAACTGTCATACTTTCTAGAAGTCATTTGCAACAACAGGTTCTCATATAAAAGAGAAGATCAGGTTTTTGCCTATCTGTGATCTATTTCTTTCACTTTTTAGTGTGTCCTCCAGGTGTCTCCATTTGCACATAAATGAAGCATGCTTGTTATTCTTTATGGCACAATAATACTCCATTTTATTTAAAAAAAAAAAAAAACACATCTTCTTTATCCACTGTCCAGTTGATGGGCATTTGGGTTGTTTCCAAGATTGACCTATCACGAACTGAGCTACTATGAACAAGGTGTACATCTGTCTTTCCAGTGTGGTTTTTCAAATTCTTTTCGGTATATTCCTAGCACGGGGATAGCAGGGTCAAATGGGACCCGTAGTCCTAGTTCTCTGAGAAATCTCAACACAGATCTCCACAAAGGTTGCACAAGTCTGCAATCCCACCAACAGTGGACAAGGGTTCCTTTCTCCCCACAGCCTCGCCAGCATTTATTGTTGGTTGGCTTTGTATCACGGCCATTCTTTGTGAAGTGAGATGAAATCTCAGTGTTGTTTTCATTTACATCTTTCGAATGACCAGTGACATTGAATATTTCTTCATATGCTTCTTGGCTGCTTTGACTTCTGCCTCTGAGAAGTGTCTGTTCATTTGAGATGTCCATTGGGTCTTTAAACTTGGGGAGGCTGATCTATTTAAGTTCTTTATATATTGTACATAATAGCCTGTTGTCTGATAAACAGCTAGTAAAGATTTTTTCCCCATGTTGTTGGTTGTCTTTTAGCAGTGGCAGTGATTTCTTTTGCTGTACAGAAGCTTTTCAGCAGGATGAGATCCTATTTGTTGATTCTTTCTGCTACTTCTTGTGCTATAGAGGTTTTATTCATAAAGTCTCAGCCTAAGCCAATGTCTCCAAGAGTTTCACCTAACCTGTTTTCCAGCAGGCTTATTGTATCTGTTTTAATGTTTAAGTCTCATATCCATTGTGAATTTAGTTTTGTGCATGGTGAAAGAGACAGGTCTAGTATTTGTTTCTGGCAGGCTAAAGCCCAGTTTTTCCAGCACCATTTGTTAAAGAGGCTGTCTTTCCTCCATTGGGGATGTTTGCCAACTTTGTCAAAGATAAGGTGGCTTAGTGTATCTGGAGTTGTTTCTGGGGCTTCTAGTCTATTCCACTGTTCCTTGGGTCTGTTACTTTGCCAATAACATGCAGTTTTGATCGCGGTGTCTTTATAGTAGAGTTTTAAATTAGGGATTGTAATACCCGCTGCAATGTCATGGTTGCTTAGAATTGCTTTTGGTATTCTAGGTCTCTTGTGGTTCCAGATGAACTTTTTTTTTTTTTAAGTATTTTAGCTAGCTCTATGAAGTATACCATTGGAATTTCAATTGGAATTGCATTGAGTCTTTAAAGTAGTTGTGGGAGTATAGCCATTTTGACGATGCTGGTTCTCCAAGACCCAGGAACAAGGGATGTCTTTCCATTTTCTGATCTCCTTTTCTCTCTCATTTTACAGAGTCCTATAGTTTTCAAAGTAGAGGTCTTTTACTTCGTTTGTTAGGTTGATTCCTAGATACTTCATTTTTCTGGGTGCTACTGTGGAAGGGATTGAGTCCCCAATTTCTCTTTCAGTGAGTCTATTGTTTGTGTAGACAAAGGCTGTTGATTTTTGAGCGTTAACCTTCTATCCAGCAACACTACTAAATTTGGTAATTAAGTCTAGCAGTCTTTTGGTTGAGCTTTTAGGCTCCTCTAGGTAGAGTATGAAATCATCAGCAAATAATAACTGTTTAACTTCTTCCTTTCCTATCTTTATTCCATGTCTATCTTTGTCTTGCTTGATTGCTATGGATAATGTTTCCAGCACTACATTGAACAAGAGTGGTGACAAAGAGCATCCTTGTCTCCTTCCTCTTAGTGTAAAACATTTCATTTTTTGCCCACTAAGTATGATGCTGCCTGTTGGTTTCTCATAAATAGCTTGTATTAAATTGAGATAAAGTCCATTGTTTCTGATTCTCTGTAGGGTTTTGATCATAAATGGGTGTTGGATTTTGTCAAATATTTTTTCTATATCTATTGAGATTACCAAATAGTTTTTGACCTTGAGTCTGTTAATATAGAGTATAATATTGATTGATTTATGTATGTTGAACCAGCCTTGCATCCCTGGGATAAATCCAACTTCATCAGGGTGTTTGATTTTCTTGATAATTCTGTATTCTGTTTGCCAGTATTTTATTGAGGATTATTTTCTCAATGTTCATTAAGAGAGATTGACCTGTAGTTTTCTTTTTTGGTGGGATCTTTCCCTGCATTTGGGATCAAGGTGGTCGTTGCTTCAAGGAATGATTTGGGGAGTATTGCTTCCCTTTCCATTTCATAAAAAAGATTCAGAAGTACTGGTATTAAGTCTTCTTTTAATGTTTTGTAGAATTCAGCGGTGAAGTCATCAGGACCATGGCTTTTCTTTGTTGGTAGTTTTTTTTTTTATTATATTTTCAATTTCCCAGATTCATTTTCAGGTTGCTTAATATTTTTATATCCTCTTCGTTCAGCTTCAGAAGTTCATATGTGTCTAGGAACCTATCCATTTCTTCTAGATTTTCCATCTGCTTGGAGTACAGGTTTTCAAAATACATGTTTATTATCCTTTGGACTTCTTCTGGATCTGTGCTGATTTCCCCATTTTCATTCCTTATAGCATGGATTTGAGCCTTTTCCTTCCTTTTTTTTGAAAAGTTTGGCCAAGGGTCTGTTGAATTCATTTATCCTTTCAAAGAACCAACTCTTTCATTCATTAATTCTTTGTATTGTTCTCTTTGTCTCCATTGCATTAATTTCTGCTCTGATCTTTGTAATTTCCTCTCTAGTATGTGCTTTGTGTTTCTTTTGCTCCTCTTTTCCTAGTTGTCTGAGGTTCATCATTAAATTGTTTATTTCAGTTTGCTCTATTTTCTGAGTGTAGGCATTCACTGCTATGAACATCCCTCGTAGAACTGCTTTCACTGTGTCCCAGTAATTCCTGCATGTTGTGCTGGGTTTGTCATTTATTTGTAGAAACTGTTTAATTTCTTCTTTAATTTCTTTTGTGTCCCATTGTTTGGTCAACAGAGTGTGGTGCAATTTCCATGTGTTTGTGAGGATTTTGGCATTTCTTCTGCTGTTCAGCTCCTGTTTCAATGCACTATGGTCTGATAGTATGCAGGGGATAACTTCAATTCCTTTGCATTTACTTAAGCCTGTTTTATGGAGTAGAATGTGATCTATTTTGGAGAATGATCCATGAGCAGTTGAGAATATTCTCCCTTTGTAGGGTAAAATATTCTGTAGGCATCTAATAAGTCCATTTGCTCAAAAGTTTGATTTAGCTCAAGTATTTCCTTACTGAGTCTTTGTCCAATTTTTCTGTCAATTTGTGATAGTGGAGTATTAAAGTCCCCTACTGCTATTGTATTCATGGTTAACTACTTTTCATGTCCAGTAATGTTTGTTTTATATAGTTGGGTGCATTAGAGTTTGGTGCATAGATATTTATGATTGTTATTTCTTTCTCCTGGATTGTTCCCTGTAGGAGAATATACTGACCTTGTTTATCTCTTTTACTCAGTTTGGCTTTGAACTCTGTTTTGTCTGCAAACAAGATAGCCTCTCCTGCTTTTTTACAGTTTCCTGCAGTGTGGAGGATTGCTTTCCAACCTTTTATTTTCAGTCTATGGGTTTCCTTCTGAATTAGTTGTGTTTCCTGCATGCAGCAGATTGTGGGATCTTGCTTCTTCTTCCAATCTGCTAGTCTGTGTCTTTTAATTGCCCCATTGAGTTCATTGACATTAATGGTTATGACTGACATGGAGAAATTCAGAGCTGCCATGTTTTCCTGTTCTTTATTCTTTTCTTCCTTGCTTTTTCCCTTTTCTTTTCAGTTTCTTGTTTACCCCAATGAATTCACTCTCCTGGGTCCCATGGGTATGGAATTTTCTGTGTTTTTTTTTTTTTTTACAAGATGTTCTTTAGAATGTTTTGCAGTGCAGGTTTCTTATTTGTGAAGTTTTTCAGGTGTTCTTTATCATGGAAGTATCTTATTTCCCTGTCTATTCTGAAAGATAGTTTGGCAGGATACAGCAGTTTAGGTTGGAGGTTGTTTTTCTGCAATGCTTGAAATACTTCCCTCTATGCTCTCCTTGTATTGAGTGTTTGTGTTGAAAAGTCTGCTGTGATCTTAATGGGCTTCCCTTTGTAGGTGATTTTCTTCCTTTCTCTCACTGCTTTCAGTATTTCATTCTTTTGATGTGCATCTCAAACCTTGATAATTATATGTCTAGGTGTAGATATTCTTATGTCACGGTATTTTGGAGTCCAATTGGTCTCACTTTTCTGTATGTCTATCTCTTTTCCTGTGAAGTTTTCTGTTGTTATTTCCGACAATATTTTTTGCCTTTTATACTGTCTCGTGCTTCCTCAGTGACTCCAATCAGTCTTATATTATATTTCTTTGAGTCATGTAGAAGCTGTTGAATTGATTTCTCATGGTCCCTTGCTCTTTTCAGTAGATTATATATTTCCTGCTCGTTAGCTGCTATGCTGTCCTCTAGGTCTGAGATTCGGTTCTCTGCTTCATTCAACCTACCTCGCAAGCTTTTTTTCTCCTTCATCACTCCATGGAGCTCTGCTTGACGTTGTTTAAATGGTTCCATTGCTTCTCCTATCTTGTATTCTATCGTCTCGCTGATCTCTTCTTTAATGATATCTTTCACTGTGGATAGTATCTCTGTTTTGAACTCAGAGATGAGTTCTGATTTTCATTTTACTAGATCCGCTTTAGTTACCATCTCCAAGTGCCCTGGTGTTTGAGTTTCAGTTTGCCCTATTTCCCTTTTTTCTGAATTTCCCTGTGGTGGTGATCTTTGTGTCTGTTTTTTTGTGTATTTTCTCATTTCTACTCTTTTGTTGTTACTGATGCTCTTCTTTGCCTGATGACAGGGCAATGTTTGTTGCAGGTCTCTTTCTTTCTATAATCTGCTGCCTTTTGGATGTCGCTCCTTTCTGAGTTGTCCTCCTTGAATCTGTAATGTCCCTTCAGAGTTCTCAGTTCTGACACTTCATGGGAGGAAATTGAGCAGAATAATCACATCGTCCTTGTTACTATAATACAGTCAGTGCCAATATCAGCATTAAACACAGTAAATAAAATGAAAAGTTTTGTTAATTTCAATTCTGAAGACTTTGAACTCATGAGTTACCTCTATGTCCATATGCCAAAATTTAGAATTAATCACCAATGTGTATACAACATGTAGATTGTAAATGTATCCCCAGACCACTTTGGGATAGAAGGTCACTGGGGGATCAGCGAGGTAGGGAGACAGGAGGAGAGTGAAATATGGTTAGCAGATTTATAAAGATCACCTATACTCAAGTACCTTACATATGCCCATGGGTAATAGAGGATTAATGGACATATATAAAACAGTACCACCTGTATGCTCTAAGACCAAAGGAGGCTTTGCACACCTTCTTATAATAGTACAGGAGAAGAAATAGGGCAGCCTAAGAGTCTTTTACTTGTTGTATTGCTTCTGAAAGGAAGATAGTAGAGGTTGTGGGCACAAGAGGTAAATAGAGGGATCTAGGAGTAGGTCGCAAAATAGAAGGTAGATTCCCTTTTTTTAATAGTCTTGCCTGGTCTCTTTGCATGGCTCTGGTATGGAGCGACACAGGAAATGGCTCTTACTCCTTTTCAGCCTGGGTCCTCACAAAGCAGCTCTGGGGTGGGGTGGGGACCTGCCGGAGGCCTCAATACTCCACTGTGGGAATGGTGCCCAGGGGTACCCAAGTCTCTGGGGTGGAACAGGGCCGGTTGGCAGACCTCAGTCCTCTGCTCTGGAAATGGAATGGTACCCAGGGCTACCCTAGTCTCCGGGGTGGAGCTGGCCGGTCAGCAGGCCTCAGTCCTCTGCACCAGGAACGGAATCTATATTCTTTTTCTTAAAGAGGCAAAAGTGTGACCCCCAAAGATAATTATTCAACACTCATGAGTATCATTGTGTTCTTTTTTCTGTTTGTTTTGTTTTGTTGAATGTTTTTGGTTGCAAAATTTATTGGAAAAAGTAAAAGTAAAGAGTGAGGGAAAAATTGGCTATGAAGCATGGGATTGGACCAGATAAAAGAGAAAAAAGAAAGGTAATAATATATGTAGAGGAAGCAGGATGGTCTATCATGAGGAAAGCCAAAACAGCCTGCTTGGGCTGCAACAGGACAGATGGCCTCCCAATGCCTTTGGAGCAAAACTGGGCTGCAGGCCATGGGGAAAGGCCTCCTCCACCCCTGGTAGTGAAGTTATCAATGCAGTGGCCCTGGAATAGAGGTCATCATATTGAAAAACATTTTCTTTGCTTTTTGAGGCTTAAGATCTAATGGTATCCACCTCTCCAGATTTTAGTCTTGTTTGAGTTCTCCCATCCCTTTCTTGTTTTCTTTCCCCCTCTCTGACAAGGGTATTTCTACCGTATGTCTGTTCCAAAACTGTACTTGGAGAAAAAACAACCAGTTTGTTCTCATAGGCTTACCACTGGACAGGAATATTACCTTAAAATGAATTTGAACTTGAATTTCACCCATAGCTAATTACAATAGTATTTAGCCAGGATGATGAACTCTAAAATGTAGGGTTCATGTTGGAATGAAGAATCTTCTGGAGCATTTGGATGGGATGACTGTATTTTACATGTGAGAGGCACATTAATTTTGGATGGCCAGGGGGAAAATACTATGGATTAAATTGTGTCTCCTCCAAATCCATCTTTGGAAGTTCTAACCTCTGTTGTGATGGTATTTAATAGATTAAAAACCTCAGGAAGTGCTTTAGTTACCTTTCTTATTGCTGAATCAAAAGGAAAATTTTGTTAGCTCACAGTATGTAGAGGTTTCAGCCATAATCGGCTGGCTCCAAGGCAGAGTGACACATGGCAGAGTGACATCTCAGAGGAGAAACAGTTCACTGTATGCGGAAAATAGCAAAAGAAGTAAGAGCAAGTTGAGCCTCTTTCTGTTCCTTGAACTGACTCCAGCCCACTGGAATTGGGGTGGAGCCAAATCAGTCAGTGTACTGATTTAGTAATCACTCACCCTTAATGCTAGTGTCACACACTCTAGATTCAGTCACTTCTGAAAAAGCCCCACCTATGACCAAAAGAGACTTTGAGGTGATAGAGCCAAACCATAGCAATAAACAGATGTTCGTATTTTGTCTCTTTGACCATCTTGTAAGTTTCCTGAAGATTTTCATCTCAGAAACCCCATACAATTATTCAGTAAATGTTTTTGAAAGAAGAAATGAATTAATTAATTAATTTTAAAAAACAGGCTTGTCATATTTGTTCTACTTTATGGTTACATATAGTTAAGCTTTATCCATGCTTCTATTCAATCACATAAATTTAACAAAAAGCCATTTAGTTACTTTATGTCTACTTCAGACATTACATTAACAACATTTAATATTGGGAATTCACACATTTTAAAACGTTGTCATTGAAACTCAAAGAAATCTGGGTTGTGTTATATGAATTCCAAGTAGATAATATTAATCCTTAGTGGATTTTAGATTCTGAAGATTTATGACCTTTTCAAACTTGCTCTTGGTGTATAAACCTGTCCTACTGACATTTTTGGTAAGATAGCTGACTGAATTATTGATTGAAAAGTCAATAAACAATTGTTAGAAATCATAATATGTCATTCCTTATGCCTAACTTATTGCTTATTCATTCTTAAGTATGAGAGTTATTAAAGCTGAAAGTTGTCTCACCTTTCCGAAGGTAAAATTCCAATTACATTCCATCGACAGAGTCTCAGAGATGAAGTAAACTAATTGCATGGTTCTTTTTGGCATCTTTTGTCTCCATTATATATAATGCAGGAAATATACATTAATGTAGGTATAATTTCAGGCTCTTGACTGCTTGGTACACACCAGTGTTTTCTTAGAAACTCTGATAGGCTGTAAAACGCAGAGGACACCCGCTGAAATTTATTAACAAGCCAGAAAGCAGCTGCTCTGTGCGTTGCCAACAAAAGCAAACGCTGAGTTGGTGAATAGCCCTCTTTTTCCTGTGGTCTACTACAAAAGGGCTTTATTATAACCTTAGCTTCACAGGTTTCCTTCTTATCGGTTGAAAGAGATACCCAAAGGACAGATGGAAAATCTGTATTTAGCAGTGATTACCATTGTGGGGCCTCAGGGTGACTGTTTTTTTTTTTTTTCTTCCTTTACAAAATGTTCCCAAGGCTTTCTGTGTCTTTGAAGTTACTCATTCCTCATCTCCCAATATTGCCTGCAGGACATAAAAAAATAGCAATTTTTGGAGTACAAGATGAAGAAGAGGTTTTGTAGGATTCAATCTGTTTAGTCAAACACTTTTTAGGAGGCATGTATGTTCACTTTGTAAAGAATCGAGAAATTGCTTTTTCTAATCCTTTTTCTTTCCATTAAAATTTTCAAGAACTGGATTCGTGAGTTTCATCTCATTTTTCCAATTCAGAATTCTAAGGCTTTTTCTGAACATTTGGAAAATATTGCCCACATCCTTTTGTTCTCCTTATATCTAGCATGGATAACAATCATTATTTGAATATTTTGTTACTCACATCTTGTTTCTTTGATATGACTATACAATCACTTCTCACTGCTTCTCAGAGTTGTATTAAACATCTTTATCTATCATAGTGTATATGTTTTTGTGTATGTGTGTGTAATATACAGGGAATTGAACTAGGGGCTTCACAACGAGATATGTTTCCAGCCTTTAAAAAAATTAATATTGCCATGGAGTCTCACTAAATCACTAAGTTCCTCAGCCTGGGGGGAAACATGCCATTCTCCTGCCTTAGCCTCCCAGAGTACTAGGATTAGTCTTCTGTCATCTCATCTGGCCATTGTACTGTTTCTTAAAGATGGTTTGCTGTTTGACATGGTAAGCTATAGGAAATATGTGCAAATGGACTGCACTATAATTTTACTATACTGAGCAATAGAGTACATTATATAAGAAGTTCTATGTTTGTTCTCCATAGTAAATTTTTGAGATACTCATTTCCTTCCCCAGTGTTGAGTGTGATTGTGAACTGTATATAAAATGTACCAATAAAGAATTCAATTAAAAATGTAAGGCACTACATTTTAGAGAAATAATTTATAGAAGAATAAAGATTATTTGAATCATTAAAATATTTATGGGTTCCTTACTAGTTGTATGATAAGCTTTCTTTCTTTCTTTCTTTCTTTTTTTGAGACAGGGTCTCGCTTTGTAGTTCAGGCTGGCTCTGAGCTCACTATGTAGCCTAGGCAAGCCTCGAACTCAGCAATCCTCCTGTCTCTGCCTCCCGAGTGCTGGGATTACAGGCATGAGCCACCACACCCAGCAAGCTTTCTTATTTTTGTTTTTACTTTTAAGAACAGTGTCTTTTCTTGGTTACTTAGCTCTACTGCCTGTGTCACATTTACTACTGATTACAGACTTTTCATTTGGGACCATTTTCCTTGTCTTTTGAGTTTTGCATGTTGGCCTTGCCCTCACCTCCTGAGGTGATTGCATTGTGGGAGTTGATGTTCATAGGTGTAATTTGTCTTGTTCAGTCCTTCCACCTCCACTTGAGTCCCAGAAGACTAACTCCACAAGAGACTCTGACCACTGTTTGCTCAGGAGCAAAGGTAAAATGATAAAAGATAAAAGGAGAAATTACTATAAAAATGCTAGGGCCAGAGATTTAGTTCAGTGGTTCTGGCGCCTGCCTTGCAAGCGCAAGGTCCTGAGTTCAATCTCCAGTAACCACACACAATGTTGGGTGTGGTGACTCACACCCACCAGCAATCAATACCACATACCATAGTGATGGGCATGAGGGCTCACGCCTGTAATCCCAGCACTTGGGGGGCAGAGACAGGAGGATTGCTGAGCTTGAAGCTTGCCTGGGTTACATAGCTCAGAGCCAGCCTGAACTACAAAGCGAGACCCTGTCTCAAAAAATAAAAAAAAAAATGCTACATGCAAATAGCAATAAAATACTTAATAGTCATTATTTGAAGCAAGAATTAAAAGGATCAGCACAGATGACAAGGGAAAAGAGAAGCTAATCCATTCTCATTTTATATTTTCTGTACATTTCCAAAACTTTCCTCAACCTCACTCCTGATGAAGTCCACAAAGATTCTTTTTGCCATTTCTAAAGCCTCATAATACTCTGTACCTTTAGCAATAACATGATTTATAATTACACTTTGGGAATAATTATCACATGTAATTTTAAATCAAACAGTCAGCAAATTTTATGTAGGGGCAGGTTTCTAGAATGAGAATATTATAACGTAGGATGTTGTAATGATGTTAAAGCTTGATTTTAGAATAATTTCTATAATATTTGAGAATTTATAGGCTAGGAGATGGGCTTATGCAGTTTAAAATGGAGAAAAAAATAGATTCCTGGTCGTATAGTCCTATAATATGGCATGCTATTCTGGCAATATTCTAAACTTTATATTAAATAAAAGTTTTATATAGAGTACAAAGAAAATGATATGACCAGGAACCAGAAGGTCTCTTTTATTAGTAAATCAAATCATGCTAAAATACTCTTCATTTGATTTTTTGGCCTTATTATTAACTTACTAGATAAAAAGCTGTCTTTTCTTTTTAGCAAATATTCGGCAACCTTTAGTATGTTATTTATTTAAAGACGGATATGTGGGCTAAGTAAATGTAAAGTTAACCAAGTTTTATAATTCACTAGTAATCCTAAATTAAGTTCATTGGTTATTGTCAGTACCAGGATATATTTTTATGAGTACACCATGTTGTTATGTTGGTCATTTCCATCTAAATTATTTTATAAAAGATTTGGAAGAAAGTATTCTTAGGCAGTAAGAAGAATAGCTTATAAAACATACACCAAAGTACATAATATAAAATTATGGCTTTGTAAATTAGAAAAATTGAATGCTTCAATCAGATATATTGCATCAGTCAAGTAGTTACATGGCCTGGGAAATTTTATTTTTCTCTAATTCATGAAGACCAAATGATTATCCAAAAAATAATAAATAGCTTCTCTTTTTTATTGGTACTCATACAATCATTATTAGTTTTGTGGCCAAAAAAATAAGGTGAGACTAAAGTTGGACTTCAGTACTTAGAATTAAAAGCAGGAGGACCTAAATATATCCTGTGTGATTAAAACCTGATGATTTTAGTATACCACATGCTAAATTGGAGTCAAACACGTAACATAAATGACAAACCAAATATTGTCGTACAGATTTAAATAGAATTATAATATTTTATTTAAGGGAAGTAATACCTCATCTGCAGTGCTCATATCACATTTGTGAGGTTGCTTTGGAGGAGAACTTGGAATCTCCCAGTGATGGGTAACAAGGATAGTGAAGAACTTGGAATCTGTGTCACGGGATAAAAGGCTGAAATGATTGAATATCATTTTGTTCTAGGTAAGAAGTCTTATGGGATGTGGACTGGGTAACAGACAATGGAAAAAAGTTTTTACTGAAGTTATTTATCATGGAATAGTTTAAGCATTAAAAGCAGAAATCTTTGTATATCTTTGTATATGATCTCTCATATACCTACCACCCCTGATGCAACATTTATTAATTTAAGAAGAATCTTTTTAATATACAGTGGCATCTCAGTTCATGACTTATTTTTTTTTCATGATTCTGGTCAATATGGCCATGGTGATGGTCATCACCCAGTGTAGAGTTTGCAAGTGGCATATTAATATATTATTGTCCTGAATAAATTATTTTGAGGAAAACCTCAGAACTTCAGGTAACATTTCACTTTACTATATATATCTTCCCATTTATCTTTGAAAGTCAAGAATTTAGTATAATACCAATTATCACACCTAAAAACTACCAATGACTTCTTAATGTTATTGATTCAATGTCCAGTTAGTATTCGAATTCCATCAGTTACCTCAGAATTGCTGTTTTAATTTATTTAAATCAGGGTATGAATAAATATGTACATTATAGTTGTAACAAATGGCACAAAGGATGAGGCCACATGAACAGGCTAGAGAAAGCAAAGAAGTACAGATTTTGTTCACCCAGGCAGGGGTGGACTGACAGCGAACAGAAGCCACCAGCCCCAAATGAAAAGGCAGCAGGCTGTACAACCATGGGAAGAGAGGTCTGTACATCTGTCATATGTCGGGGTCAGAGCAAATATTTGTGGTTGGGATACAGGTAGCAATGAAGGCAGATGTACAGATAATTTCAGGTGATTTAGCACTGAAAAGATGCTGTGCTTTGTAGTTGTTATCTCTACATTGTGAAAGTCTCATCCTGTGTTCTGCTTCTGAGATAGCACAGCTTTTATCAGGTCAAGAAAGCATCTGTATTGGCTGCTTTTTCTGTTTGTTTGTTTTGTACCTCTTCAAACTGTAACTCAGAATTAAATAGCACGTTTATGAACCATTTCATGGCTAGGTTAAGCCTGACAATAACAGACTGACATATCTTTTCCTTTCATTTAAATTCATGGATTCATTTTTATCTTTTTGATCAATTTTCTTTAGTATTTTTTTCTGTAGATTTATGCAGAGTCTCACTGTTGTCTATTGAATTCTTGTGGTGTGGTTTTCTATCTTCTATTTTTTTAAATTGAATTCAATATTGGTATAATTTATATACATTTCACAATCACATATAACATTGGGGAATTTGTACCAGTATATGACACGTTAATTCTCATTTTTACCCATATCACTACCCACGCACACCTCCCCACCACCTTTATAAATACTCTTTTATTTTCTTTCTGAATCATACTTATTCCTTCCCCTCATGACATACCCACACCAAATTTTCTATGGAAATTTCCCACTCTATAAAAGCTGTCATACATTCTAGAGCTCATTTGCATCTACAGGTATTCATATCAAAGAGAAGATCTGGTATTTGCCTATCTGTGATCTATTTATTTCACTTATTAGTATATCCTCCAAGTGTCTCCATTTGCACGTTATAAATCGATTGTGTCATTCTTTATGGCAGAATAATACTCCATTTTATTTAAAAAAACACATCTTCTTTATCCACTCTCAATTGATGGACATTTGGGTTGTTTCCAAGACTGAGCTATCACGAACTGAGCTCCTATGAACAAGGGTGTAGATCTGTCTTTCCAATGTGAGTTTTTAAATTCTTTTGGGTATATTCCTAGCAGGTGGATGGAATGGTCATATGTGACCCCCTAGTCCTAGTTTTCTGAGAAATTTCCACACGGATCTCCACAATGGTTGCACAAGTCTGCAATACCACCAACAGTGGAGAAGGGTTCCTTTCACCCCACAGCCTCGCCAACATTTATTGTTGGTTGATTTTGTAATAGCAGCCATTCTTTGTGGAGTGAGGTGGAATCTCAGTGTTGTTTTCATTTACATCTCTCGAATGACCAGTGATGTTGAACATTTCTTCATATGCTTGTTGGCTGCTGTGACTTCTGCCTCTGAGAAGTTTCTGTTCATTTCAGATGCCCATTTTTGAATTGGGTCTTTAAACTTGGTGAGGCTGATCTGTTTGAGTTCTTTATATATTGTAGATAATAGCCCTTTGTCTGATAAACAGCTAGTAAAGATTTTTTCCCATGTTGCTGGTTGTCTTTTAGCAGAGCCAGTGACTTCTGTGGCTGTGCATAAGCTTTTCAGTAGGATAAGATCCCATTTGTTGATTCTTTCTGCTAGTTCTTGTGCTATAGAGGTTTTATTCATAAAGCCTCTGCCTAAGCCAAAGTCTCCAAGAGTTTTACCTGACCTGTTTTCCAGCAGGCTTATTCTTTCTGTTTTAATGTTTAAGTCTCATAACCATCGTGAGTTTAGTTTTGTGCATGGTGAAAGAGACAGGTCTAGTTTTAGCTTTTGGCAGGTTAAAGCCCAGTTTTTCCATCACCATTTTTTAAAGAGTCTGTCTGTCATCCATTGCTGATGTTTGCAACCTTTGTCAAAGATAAGGTGGCTTAGTGTAGCCGTGGTTGTTTCTAGGTCTTCCAATCTATACCACTGGTCCTCAGGTCTGTTACTTTGCCAGCACCATGCAGTTTTTTTTATCACAGCAGCTTTATAGTAGAGTTTTAAATTGGGGATTGTAATACTCCCAGCCATGTCGTGGTTGCCTACAATTGCTTTTGCTATTCTAGGTTTCTCTTGGGTCAGGATGGATTTTTGTATTGTTTTCTCTCGCTCTGTGAAGTATAACATTGGAATTTCAATTGTAATTGCATTGAATTTGTATAGTAGTTATGGGAGTACAGCGATTTTCACGATGTTGGTTCTCCCTATCCAGGAACAAGGCATATCATCCAACTTTCTGATTTTCTTTTGTATCTCATTTTTCAGAGCACTATAGTTTACAGAGTAGAAGTCTTTCACTTCCTTTGTTAGGTTGATTCCTAGATATTTCATTATTCTCGGTGCTACTGTGGAAGGGATTGACTCCCCAATTTCTCTTTCAGTGAGTCTGTTTGTGTAGACAAAGGCTGTTGATATTTGAGCATTGACCCTGTATCCAGCAAGACTACCAAATTTGGTAATTAAGTCTCACAGTCTTTTGGTTGAGTTTTTAGGATCCTCTATATAGAGTATCATATCATCATCAAATACTGACAGTTTAACTTCTTCCTTCCCTATCTTCATTCCTTTTATATGTTTGTCCTGCCTGATTGCTATGGCTAATGTTTCCAGCACTCTATTGAACAAGAGTGGTGACAATGGGCATCCTTGTCTTCTTCCTGATCTTAGTGTAAATAGTTTCAGTTTTTTTACCATTAAGTATGATGCAGGCTGTATGTTTCTCATAAATACATTGTATAAAATTGAGATGAAGTCCATCGATTCAGATTCTCTGTAGGTTTTTTTTTATCATAAATGGGTGTTGGATTGTGTCAAATGCTTTTTCTGCAACTACTGAGATAATCATATGCTTTTTGTCCTTGAGTCTGTTAATATAGTGTATTACATTGATTGATTTACATATGTTGAACCAGCATTGCATCCCTCGGATAAATCCGACTTGATCAGGGTGTATGATTTTCTTGATAACTCTCTGTATTCTGTTTGCCAGTATCTTATTGAGGATTTTTTTGTCAATGTTCATTACAGAGATTGGCCTATGGTTTTCTTTTTTGTGGTATCATTCCCTGCCTTTGAAATCAAGGTGATGTTTGCTTCAAGGAATGATTTGGGGAGTACTGCTTCTCTTTTAATTTTTTTTTAGATTATATATTTTTAATTGAATTCTTTATTGGTACAATTTATATACATCTCAAAATCACATATAACATTGGGAAATTTGTACCAGTATATGCCACAAGTTAATTCTCATTTTTACCCATATCCCTACCCACTCCCCCCTCCTCCCCCCTTATACATGCTCTTTTATTTTCTTTCTGTATCATATTTATTCCTTCCCCTCATCACAT
>PVIC010036377.1:0-18581 GCA_004025085.1 Thryonomys swinderianus
AAGCATAAAGGCTTTTAATGTATTCATCCACATTAGGTCATCCAACCTACATGCAACACACTCAGGGCCGAGATGATGTGAAAGGTTGTAGCCATCCTCTGCTAGCCCGCAAGTTAGTTCTGGGCAAAACTCAGAAGAAGAAAGAAAAACCCTGACAGTGAGAAGTACCAATAACTAAGTCAGGCAAAATCAAGCAAAGGCAACTACCAGAGATGATGCTTTCAGAATTTCATCCTCCTTTACCAAGAAGAATCTCACAGTTCACAGGCAGAAAAGACAAGTAACTGACTTCATTGCTCTTATCTGTGTCAAAAATTGGTAAATACACTTGACATTTTTGTCTCATTATAATCCCAAATTAGAACTGTGGTTCTTTTTGTTTGTTTTGGCTTTTGTTCTTTGTTGGGGTTTTGTTGTTATTTTTGTTTTGTTTGTTTTGAAACAAGGTCTCACTATGTAGTCCAGATTCACCTCATATTCATGGTGGTCTTCTGCCTCCGTCTCCCAAGTACTGAGACTACAGGGATATGCTACCTAACAATTAATAAAAAGCAAGTTTCACTTGTTGTATAAACTTATACCTGTCACTTTTGGCTTAGAAATAGATACCCCAAAGTATTGTGAAGTACTGAATGAAAATCTGTGGCTTTCCATGGATTAACTGTGATACCAGATTTCAGACTGCAGCAAATATGTGTACAGAATAGTGGAAATGAAGCTTAAAATCTCCTAAACTTTCTCAAGACCAAAGGGGTACCTGAGCTTAGCAGTACTAGAGCATCCATGGAATTCAAAGTACACGTAATGAATTATTCCCAGAAAAGTAACCTGAACTGTCTATGGTCATACAAAACCTCTGATCCTAGAGTGTACAGGTGGGCTAGAATAGCATCAAGTGAAAAAATCAAAAGTTGTTAGAATTCCAAAAAATAAAAGAGAAGAAAGAGTGATATTCATTAAACAGCCAACTCTCTGATTCATTAATATGTGATAAATGTTAATTCTCAAAGTGAAAATGGAACTTTACTCAAAATTATATACATCATAATAGCTATGCATAATGTGCTTGTTAAATATTATTAGTCTACATAATAATTATGTGATCTTATAATGTGCTTTAGACAACACCAATGTTAAAAACATTAATGACTGTACACCTTACTCTTACATTATGAAAAATAATGTAATATATATCTTGCAAAACACTATTTAGTTTTCCCTTGCGTTCCAGACTTATTGCTGGCTCTTCAATTTCAGAGCAGGATGACTGCCTATGGCTAAATTATATACTGACTAATTTAAGTAGGTCTGCCCCTATGTAAATATGTATGCAAGTACTACATTAAGTAAATTTAGAGTTCACTTTTTTCTTAATTCCCTTGATTGATATAATATATAAAAGACTATTAGAATCTGGTGACAGGCCTCTTTGCCTGTCTGTTAATAAGACCGAGCCTAGGGCTCATAATTCAGGAAAGAATGAATTGACAGAAGAGGCATAAACAAGGTCGTCCAGAGGTTCACTGATGTCAGCAATTGGCTGACCTGAGGTAGAACCTAAGATGGTTGAGTCTACATGTCAACAGATCTTTCTGTGATATTAAAGGCTGGCCAACACTCTACTGGTAGAAAGCTTCTATTTATGTTGACATTTTCCCACATTGCAGCTAAATTATATGCTATATTACATGCCCTTAATAAATATTTTGGTAGCTAAATAAATGGAAAGGACCTTAGACCAACAATGGAACAGGATCTGTCTACTCAACAGGCAAAATTTGATATTTTCAGTAATTACTGTGTGTTTGTCTTACTGGTTCTGTTCCTCTTGCAGAACAATACACACACACTGGTACTTTGAAAGTAAGCAAACGATAAAGTCATGCTGTGCAAGCACCACTAAACAATCCAATAAAGAGTCGTTTCTTTGGGGATAAAGTTGGACAAAAGGGAAATAGTACTGAGAGACACGGGATAGTTCAGCAACAGGCAGTAAGGTTAGTATATCTAAACCAACCAATGACAGAATATTAGTGATTTCCTAGGAAGAGAAGTGGGGGAAGGGAATGGACTACAAAGGCAAAAGAAAACTTTAGAGGGTGAGAGAAATATTTATTGTCTTGATTATGATCATGATTTCAAGGGTCCATATATTTGTTAAACTCATTGTGCCAGATATATGTGTACTTTAGTAAATATGTCAATTTTAACATATATATAATATAAATATAGAAAGTGAATTTTGTTACATTCCTCAAAAGCAGTATAATACTTTAAATAAATGGGCAATTTAACATATTTTCCTTAAAAATTTTCTGAAAATTTGTAGAACTCTTTCAGTCTAAAATAGATATCTATATAATACCACAAAGAATACCCATACAATGGTATTCAATGAGATTCCTTGTATCTCAGGAATGAGAAAATTATATCAATATTTCTATTCATACTACTCAGGAGCAATAAGCTACTACAACAATGTAATGAAAATTAACAAAAGCACAGAGATTGGAAAAAAGAATAAAACTATTTATAGATGACAAGATTCTGGACTGAGCCCAAAGAGAAAATATTCTTTAATAGAATTAACAAATGAATTTAGCAAAGTCAAAGAATACAAGAGATATAATGTAATGATTAGTCTTTTGATGAGCCAAAACTAACATTCAGAAAATGAGATTTAAAAGAACAATACCATTAGGATAATGTTAAACAAGTCAAGTTCTTAGCAATAAATTTAACACACAATTTGAGTCACTTTATATGAAGTTCAAAAGCAGGCAAAAGTGGCCTCTGGGGGATACATGGCTTTGTTTGTGGTGTGACTGGGGAAACTACTGAATGGGAAGGGGCAGGAGGAAATTTTCCAGGTTAGAAACCATTTGTTGTTATCTATTACTTCCCAGGGATTTAAAAAAAAAAAAAAAAACCTGAAACTGCATTTTAAATGTTGTATGTTTTAATCTATATAAATGGTGCCTCAATTTAAGGAAAAAAGACTGCATGAAAGAAACTAGACATTTACTGATATTTCTTTCCTTTCATATAGCACAGCAGAAAGAAGAAATTTATGGTTCAGCACTTGCTGTATTTGTTCATCCACTCCTCACGTACAAGCCAGGTATGAGAAAGAAGAAAGGCTGGCTTGGTGTGGGAGGAGAAGGCATCTGACTGCCTTTCTCCGACAGGACGGACACCTGGCAAGGGCCGGCGTGCGGCAGAGCAAGGGTGACACCCAGAATGCAGACAGGGCGGCTTTTATTCTACGCCTCTCGCAAGCACTGAACCTAAAGGTCAGTGTCCCTTAGGGTTTTGTTCCCCGTCTGCCTCTAGATTGACCTTAGACTATTATACATCCAACAAAGATACAAATAGCTTTCTGGAAATGCTTGAAACTTTTGGCAATTTTAGGCAGTCACTGTGGATAGCAAATTAGAAATTTATTTATAAGTCATAACAGGCTCACTTCTAGGTTCTGATTCACGAGTTAGGTTTAACTTGTTGAAAAGGGTTTTTGTTAATCTCACAGCATTCACTTTCTGATAACTGTGAATGAAGTATTTAATAAGGAGAGTGGTTTTCATTTCCAGGATCCAGTTTCTTAAAAAATAAAATAAAATAAAATAAGAGGAATTCACTTTTACTGAACATTTACCACATGCCTGGTTCAGCAATATATCATTTGACTATTACAACCTTAATCTGACCAACATTCTCCCACTATAATCATGAGGATATTGAGCAACACAGCTAAATTTTCAAGCTCAGAAAATAGGAATGTTTCTGGCATTTCTGGGATGCGAGTAAGAGGATCGGTGAGTCTGAGGCCAGCCTGGACTTCACGGAGAGATCAAGACCAGTCTTAGAAACGCAGTGAGACACTGTCTCGAACAAACCAACAAGCAAACTAAAACAAACAAAAATACAATCGAATTAGGAAGAATTAATGAAGTTATTGATAAATCTGCATAGAAGATTTCAAAAACATTTATAAGTGCAAGAGCCCAATGTGAAGAGTAAGTTTCCCACTTTGAAAAACACTAATGTGATTAAAAGGTGTTAATTTTTTTACCCTTTTTATATTTATGTTCTTTTACTGTTTTCTCCTTTTTTTAACCAATAATGGAAACTTCACTGTCTCGATTGCTTGTCTTGTCATTATTAACTCACCAAAATTTACTACTAAAAATAATTCATATTGCAAAGAAGTAGTATTTTAAAATGATCTGTTCTAGTCATCAAATATATTACTGATACACAAAAAGTATGTTATTTTCATTTTCCTTAATGTAAGTAAGATAACTGGAGTGGTTAGGAGTGAAAATGAGTGCTCAATTTAATTCTCAGTTTTAACGTTGAGTATATCTCTTAGAATCCACTTAATCTTGTTGATCCTTATTTATTCATAATTAAGATTGGTATAAAACCACTTACTAAAGAGGGTGTTATAAATGCAAATGGTATCAGAGTAGATGAAATCCTTAGAGGAACTGCAGGAAAAAAAAATGAAGATTACCTTTCATTTCATCTACCACATCATCCTGAGATTCCCTACAAACCTCATCCTGATGGTTAGTTTTAAAGATTTGACATTTAGAAGATAATTAAAGAAAATATGTGCAGGTGCAAAGCATCTGGTTCTCCAATTCATGGCATAAGATCTGCCTCTAGTTAGCTCTGCCCACATCAACGGTGAAACGACACAACTCACCTGAGCACAGCCATGTGGGAAATAAAACAAACAATTGCAATAATGATGTAAGGTACCTGGAAACCCTGAGATACAGAGCTGCAGAAGAACTAGAGCTCAATGGATCTGGAACAGGTGAAGCTTAACTACTGCTGTGTCGTGTTTGGCTTCTCTTGGTTCTGATATGGGTCATACGTGAAGCGTGGTGGACCTGGCATGGCTGCTTTCTGCTGTCTTGCCCTTCCTGCCAGTCCTAGGCAACCATTTGAGGAGAGAGTCCTAGAAGACTTCCTCTAGCCCATTCTACTGTCCTCCTCCTTTTGTCAGTTACCTCATCTAAAAATACAAAATAAAAGATACTGCAAAATCCAGGGGCAACTCATTTTCTGGTGCCCCTTGTGCCTCTCACGGGTCGAAGCTATCTTTCTCTCAATAACTTTTCCCTACTCTTAACCTCCATCATTTCTATAATTCACTCTTCAACTTTGGAGCATAGAAATGCACACTTCAGAAGTCTAGCTGGTTTGGGAGTTACAGCTACTCCCCCTGTATCATTTTGGACATCTTCCACCGACACTACTGGGCAAAGCCCTCACCATCCTCTTCTCTAGGCAGTTGGAAGAACAATCTAATATTTTGCTCCTGATGTGAGACCAAGCAGGCCTGAGAGGAAAGTTCCGCTCAAAAGGAGGAAAGGATGCCTGGTGTGTTCGATGGTAGAGGACTCCGCTGGCAAGCTTGACTCAGCTCTAAACCTACCCAAGATGAAAACGACTGGGGCCTACTCAAGCCTTTAGAGAGACCCTCTGTAGAGTAACTGTGGCTGCAGATCACAGTTGCAATCCATTCAGCCGGAGGCAACCACTAGTGTCCTAGTGGCAGTTAGGGGCACTTCAGAGAGTGCAGTATTGTGGACAGGTAAGTTAATTAGATGTTTTCTATGCAGTTAGACAGGGGCAACCCTCAAGGAGCCAACAAGGAAGATGATCAAGACACAGTCAGTGAAGGCCAACATGATAAAACATGAGAAACTATCATACCTACATGCTTTTCCTAGGGATGAGTAGTACCGACTGATATTCTAAATAGGTCTGCTCACCTGGGTGGAAGCCAAGGTCTCATCCATCCTTTCCAGGAAAGGTCCCTGACCCACCCTTACTGAAAATTCTTATAAGCTTGCTACATGGTTTGCTGTCCCATTTGACACACTTTCAATCAATAATACCTGAGTGAATATAAAAAAAATCCAGAGTTTTATGAGAACCAACCTGGCACAGGAAAAGTAAAATTTCAAACCTCACCTCAGGTGAAACTTTACTGTCAAAACAGATACAAAATACTGTATAAAACTACCTTTAAATATGAGGTATCTGGGAAACATGTGAATTTTATCTAAACTTTGGCCCCACTTCCATGATATTACATATATATATATTTATATATAATATAAAAATATTTTATATATGCAAATATTCAACCTCTCACACCAAAATACAACAGACATTTTTAACCTGTATCTAATTCTCTTTCTCTTAAACCTTTGTGGTGAAGTTAACATAGAGTATATTCTGGCAGTTGTAGCTAAATATAACACTATGAAATGCAAACTTCAACTGGAGTATGGATAAAGATGTGTGTGGTTTTTTTTTAATGGAGTGTCACTCTGCCATAAAGAATGACAAGTTTCAGTCATTTATGTGCAAATGGACACATCTTGAGGACACACTAATAAGTGAAATAAATAGGCCACAGATATGTAAATACCATATCTTTTCTTTGCTATGAAAACCTGTAGATGCGAATTCTAGGATGTATGATAGATGCCGTGAAATAGGAAATATTCAAAGGGAATGTGGTAGGGGAAAGTAATGAGGGGAAAGAATAAATATGATTTAAAAAGAAAAAGAAAGATCATGTATACAGGGAGTGGGGGGTTGTGGGTGGGTAGGGTTATGGGTAAAAATGAGAATTAACTCATGTCTTATACTGGACAAATTCTCCAATGTTGAATGTGATTGTGAGCTGTATATAAAATGTACCAATAAAAATTCAATTTAAAAAAGAAATACAAGCTCCAATAGTTGTTGTTGCTCTTATTACTACCATTAATTTACAAAGGCAGATTTTAGCCCTAAATAAGAAATTTCAGGCAATTAATTTAAAATTGAATGAGCTACCTCTGGAGAGTCTGAATTTACCCCCTCCGGAGGTTGCTAAACTACACAGGCATAAAGAGTTATAAAAGAGATTCCTCATAAGGCATATTGGCTTTGGCTGTGACCCCTGAAATTGTTTCCAGTGCTGAGATTTAGTAATTCTATTTTTAAAAGGCACTGCTAGTGAAACCCACAGGAGCTATGAGGGGTGTGAATCATTTTATTCAAAGAAATAGAAAGGGTGAAAATGAATCCCTTCCTCCCCTTGGACCTCTAACCCACCGTAACACTTGCTGATGGGGTATCTGAACCTGCAGATAGCAACCAGCATTTCATCAGCAAGAGAAGCTAGAAAATTACTTTTTAACACTGCCACATAATTCTTATCTGCATGAGGATGTGAGTTAGTTTTAACATTTTGAAATGCTTTTCAGTTGATCTAGACACTAGCAGAAATGTTTTTATTACATCAATTGTTTACAATAACAAGTAGTGACATATTTCTCTCCATTCAAAATTATCAGAAAAAAACTAATAAAATAATTGTAAGTCTATGAAATTCCATTTAACAAGTATTTCCCTTGTTAATTGGAATCCCTTGTCAAAGTGATACAGGGGGAACAGGCCAAGCTCTCCACTTGCTGAAGACCTGAAATGCGAGTTTGTGTTCTCTAAATTTGAAATGAATTTTAGGAATGAATGGCATAGGTTAGAGTAGGAAAATTTTATTGAGAAAGAAAGCTTCTGCCTAAGAGAGGCCGAAGAAGAAACCCGGCAAGATGGGTATGGGGGCTTCCAATAAGATTCAAAAGAAATGGGCAAACCATAGTTAACCAATGGGACTACAAGCACAGTTGCTCAAGCTTTACTGATCAAATGGGGTCCAGTGAGAAATCAAGTCATATATGGCTTCTTGTCAGGAGACTTTTCCAGGTGGGTTCAAGTCCTGGCCTTTGTACCCAGGAAATTTGCAATTACCGCATTCCTGGAGAGGGGGTGGATCAAGATCAAGACCCTCTATCCCAGGAGAGTGAGGCCCATCAGTCACTGCTCTCTGGGAGGGGTAGATTTTGTTGATGACACTGACCTTTGGTAGGGGTCTCCTTTCTCGCAAGTTTTTTCCTATCTACCTACTTCATGTCTAAGTAGCTTTCCTAGCTATAACAAAAGCACCACATCAGAATGAAAAGTATGTCATTCCCCAAATAGATTGGAGCTATATAGACACAGATATAGATATAAGCAGAAACGATACCCAATTTACAATGATTCAATTGATGATTTTTTCCATTTTATGTCAAAGTGATAGATATCCATGAGAAAAAAATAATAATTCAAACACAGAACGCTGATCTTTTCCTAGGCTGGGGGAAGGTGGCACTTTCTCATGCTGCTGGACAGGGCAGGGGCCACGGACCTTTCTCACCTATGGAACTGTGAGGGCAGATGATCAAATACTGCAGCTACGACTTCGGTAGGTTGGATGTGTTAAATGTAGTTTGGTTCTCAATACTTTTGATTTATGATAGGTTTATGAGGATATAACTCCATCAAAATCAGGAAGTATGCCTTCACGGACACAAGTTAGTTTTGGGGAATCAGCTAAAAACCTCCACAATTTCTCAAAGTCTGGCATGTGTATGTATAACTGAAATATATGCAAACACCCAAAGACTATGCAGACATACTCTGAGTACCATTACATTTAAACGAAGACACAGCCAGTCTTGCTGAATGTACTAATAAGAGTTGAAACCAGAGACAAATGCTCCGTGATATTTTGATTTTCCACAGAGATCAGTTTCTGAGCATCTGTGAAAGTGAGTGTTACAGAAAGACAACATGGACTCAGACTCAGGGATAATGTCTACGGCATCTTTCCCGATGCACAGACGGGACTTCTGCACGTATCAGCTATTCTCTTATTCACTCTCCATTCTTTTTACTGGAGCACTGGCCATTCCTGATTCCTTCAATTCTCCTTCTAGGCAGTTCAAATACAACACAATCTCCAAAATCCCAGTAGATATGCTACGGAACATATTTCCTCTCTCTTAAGACATGAGTGACTATTCTATGAAAATCACCACATCCTAATCCCTCATTCCTGCACTACTATGACCTCCCTGCATCTGTGAATGGCACCGTGGTTCCATAATTAAACTAGCCAAGTGCTTAGAACTTGTCAGACACATAGTGAGTACCTAAAAAAGAATCATTACTACCATTTTCTGATCTTCAGACTATGTTTGAAGTCTTTGATTCATTTGCCTCCTACCTCTTCCCTATCGTATCAGCTGCCAAGTCTTTAGAGTTCTTCATTTATATATCACTTATAACTGTCTCTTATTTCCCAAGGTTCCTGCATTCCTGAATTAGAACCATCGTTGCCTCTTATTGTTTAAAACAATCATAATATTAAGAGCTCAAAGTTACTGCTCTACACCATAGAGCAGTTAAGTGGTTTGTCTATTTGCTGATGTCAGAACTGCACCCAGCTGCACGTAAGAAAACCAACTGTGGTAGTCTGACAAAATAGGGATTCACTCCCCCGCACACACACACACACACACACACACACACACACACAAAGTCTGGCAGGTCAATCTAACAAGTTCAGAATGCAATCAATGATACAAATTTCTTCTGCACAACCATCTTCAACTTCTCTATTCACCCAGATAAGAAGGCTATTCAGGTACCAGACATAACATTGGGTTTTGATGAACAACAAAAAAGAGAGAAAAAACAAAGTGACAATGCTAGCTGAATCCATTGCTGAATCTGTCTTCCAAATGAGAATGCCCATCACTTTTCCAAAAGCACATCCTGTCATCTTCTGGTGATTCTTTTTCTGTTTAGTGGAGACAAACTGCTAAGCTTACACGTTCAAGGAAGTGCACATGCAGGGGACTCTGATGCTGTTGCTGCTCACCCTACTAAAAATTACTTTTTACACAACTGATACTTTTTTTTGGTATTGTAGCACCACATAAACTATTACTTAAGTTTATTTATTAAGACATGCCTGTGCTTCAGGATGTTTCTATTCCTTGTGGGGAATGGGCACATGTACATCATCCATCTTCATTTTTCTTATCATGACTTTTCCCTTCCTTACCTACCCTGTCACCCATTTATTGAGTCCTTTTCCTTTTATGTACATCTATGCAACATATAAAGATTGTATTTCTATTGTCCAGGAGGCACACACACATAAAACATGTTAAATCATATTTTTATGCACTTTTCCTATAATCCCTCCCTCCATTTATTGATCTTCCTTCCTTTTTCTTTTGTGAAAGGTTTGCTTCTCTCCTTCCTTTCTCCTTCCTCCTCTTCCTTTTCTCTTTTGCTTTTTAAATATATTTAGTATTTATGCTTCTATGTTGGATTTATTTCAACATTATGATCTTGAGGAGCATCCTTTTTCTTACAAATGATTGAAATTCATCTTTCTTTATGAAAAAGTAGTATGCATCCCTCCATTCACCTGTGATGGACATAGTAGCCATTTTCAAGATCTAGCTATTATGAACTGCACTGCTCTAGACAAGAGTAGGCATGTGTCCCTATACTGTGTCGTCTTTAACTGCTATGGGAAGGAGAAGAGCTGGATCAATTGGAATTTCTAGCTTCAACTTTTTTGAGATATCTCTGTTGTCTTTTGGGAATCCAAAAGTATAAAGGGTTTCTTTTGGCCCTGAAGCCTTATCAGCATCTGTTATTTGACTACTTGGTTATGGCCGTTCTTTCTGGTGTAAGAGGGAATGGTTTTAATTTGCACATCCCTAATGGCCAGCAATGCTGAATATTTTCATATATTTATTGGCTATTTGTATTTCTTCTGTAAATTTTCTATTGTATTTAGTTGCCTATTTTGTTTACATATTATTTTAGGTGTTTTAATTTTGAGTTCATACACACACACACATATATTTGTTTTATTGGTACATTATGTATACACATCACAATAATACTCCACATTGAGAATTTGTACCAGTATATGACACAACTGTGTCATTCTCATTTTCCCCTTCCCCTACCCATCCTACCTCCCTCCACCCCTATATACACAAGCATTGTTTCCTTTTCTTAAGATCATTTTTTTCTTTCTTCATTAATTACCCGTAAGCCCATTACCCTTTGAATATTTACTATTTCACAATATCAATCATGCATTCTAGAACACATTTATAACTTCAGTTTCACATATCAGAGAAAATATACGATATTTGCACATCTGTGACCTATTTATTCACTTATGAGTATGTCCTAGAAGGTATGTCCATTTGAGTATAAATGATTCAATCTCATCATTCTTTATGGCAGAATAATATTCCATTTTATTAAAAAAAACACACACACATTTTCTTTATCCAGTCTAGAGGTGATATGCATTCGGGTTTTTTCCAAGATTTAGCTATCACAAACTGAGCTGCTATAAACATGGGTACACATATGTCGCTGTGGTAGGAATCTTGTAATTCTTTTGTGTGTATCCCCAGCAGGGGAATAGCAGGGTCAAATGGGACCTCTAATCCTAGTTTTTTGAGGAATCCCCACACTGATCTTCATAACAGTTGTACCAGTCTACATTCCCACCAACAGTGGATAAGGGTTCCTTTTTCTCCACAATCTTGCCAGCATTTGTTGCTAAGAGTTCTTTATATACTGTAAACACTCGTCCTCTGTGTGGGGAAAAGGGAAATTTTTTTTACCATTATGTAAATCGTTCTTTCACTCCGCTGGTTGTTTTCACTGCTTTACTACTGAAGTTCTGGTTTGGGCTTTTCTTAGTCAGTAGAGGGCTTTTTGGTTTTGTTTTGTTTTGTTTTGTTCTGGTGTGTTTTTTAATTGCTACTTAAATTTGTTTGTCTGTTATTGGATTTTTACAGGGTATTTAAGTATTTTTGTTAAGTGTTGGTAATTCAGATGGGTCTAGTTTCTAAATATTTCATCTGAATTCTCAAATTTATTGGTATATAGGATTACAAAGTAGTTGTTAATAATCTTTTTCATTTTGGTAGCACCCATAGTGACTTCACCTTTCTAATTTCCAACTGAACTGACTGTGTCTTTTCTCATGTTTTGTGGGGGTGGGAGAGTAGATTGGCTGAAGATTTATTTTTTATTTTTTCTAATAACTAACTTCAATTTATTATTTATATTTTTGGTCTTACTTTTATTGATTTCAGCTCTGATCTTTATCATTTCCTTCCTTATACTATCTCTGTTCTCTTTGTAGAAGTATGAGGTGGATCAATGGGTTATTATCTGGGTTTCTTCCATTTTTAAAGTGGGAAAATTGACAGATATAAACTTCTCCCTAATGTCTGCTTTCATTGCGTACCATGAATTCTGGTATGTTGTGCCATGATTATCATTTAGTAATAGAAACTCTTATGTCTTCCTTCATTTCCTCTGCAACTCATTAAAAGTGTTTGATGATTCCTGATTTCTATCAAAGTTGTGTCAAAATCTCTATAAAGCCTTTGTAACTCACAGCAAATATTTTGCTTACAGATGATAAATAGCTTGAAATACCAGCCAGAAACACTGTAATAAAACGACTTCTGTGCTCTAGACAATTGTGAATTCATCACCCAATTTGTAGACTTACAGATAGTCAACACTAGTAATTTTCTCAGTATTTGTAAACCTTGGAATAGATACTTTAAAAAGATAGAAAAATACCCTAGAAATATTACTGCCTAACTAATGAGATATAAATGACAAATAAAAAATACATAAGAATATATGACATTTGTAAAATATATATACACAAACATTTAATGGCTACTCCTATGTGTACATATGTGTGTACTTGTCTAAACTCTTTACATATTGAATATTTACAGTTTGAAATAATAATCAGTTTGAAATAACAATCAGTTGTTCAATCAATTATTTGTATCATAAACTATTCTCCCTGGTATCTAACACAGTGCCTGACAAACAGTAGATGCTCAATAAATTTTTATTTAAAAATGAATTGGTGAGCCAGGCGTGGTGGCTCACGCCTGTAATCCCAGCACTCGGGAGGCAGAGACAGGAGGATTGCTGAGTTTAAGGCTTGCCTGGGCTACATAGTGAGCACAGAGCTAGCCTGAACTACAAAATGAGACCCTGTCTCAAAAAAAAAAAAAAAGAATTGGTGAATTGAAGCTTAAAATACAGAATCACACTTCATAGTTCCCTTAGCAGATTTTACTTCCCACATTTGCACATTTTTATCTGTATTGTTAGCCAGAATATGGCTTTGATAACTCCAGGTTATTTCTATAAATCAATTCAACCTTCAAGGAAGATTTGCAGTACTAAGGATGTTTGAAATAATGTATTATTTCTGTAAATTTTATTTAATTTAAAAGTATTATGGAAAGGAATGGAATAGACAATTATCTACAAATAATATTGTTCCTATGTCTTTCAGGTTTTTTTAATTAGTATATGTTTGCATTATATAATGATGGTATTCTATGTGAGGAGTTGATACCTAACAAATCTCAATTGCTTCTGATCCACTTTTCCTACTAACTTTCCCCTCTTGGCATTGCTTGATCCCCTTCCCATTTGAAAAAAGATCTATCTTCTGAGGGAGACAGGGGAAGAGGATGCAGCCAGAACCCTTGTGGCAAGATCCAGTCCCCTGTGAGTCTGAGAGCAAAAGAATTAGCAACCAACAGACAAAAAAATTGGAACCTTAAGAAAAAGGCTGAGCCTGGGCTCAACTCTTGCTACATTGAGCAGCAGTAGCAGAAGGTCAAATACCCCAAACTTGCCCCACCGTTATTCAGTTCCAAGCCTTCACACCCAAAATCCTAAGCACGTATAAAGCAGGGTGGAATACCTGCAATAAATCCTGTAGTTAAAGATCTCATAGGGCAGGGCAGGGCAGACATCAAAAGTGGTCCCCAGTTCCCAATAATCATCCTACTTCCTCTTAGAGTATCTGTTGTTTAGTTTGCTATTTACATGATTGGTTTCTCATATGCCAGAAATCATGTGCTATATATGCTCATATATACAACTTACTAAATTTAATATTATAATCAAGGTATTTCCATTTGCCTAAAAATGACTGTATTTCCATGGTGATTTTAAATACTCTAATATGTTGCAAGCATCAGACAAGAGTGCTGGAATAAATATTTAAAATTCCAAGATGCTATCTGAACAGGATATACTTTGATTGAAAAGTAAATTTAGGTATGTTCAGCACTTGCTTGATCATATAATTTAATTGTTTATTAATGAAAATCATCTAATAATTTAGGCTGTCCAGCAGCACAGAGGACTTCTCAATTTAATATAGAATAACATAGATTAAACCATGCAATAAATTAGAGTATTGGGGGAGATAGAAAGGGGCCAGCATTAATGTAGAAAGTAGTTATCAGAAACAAACATATGACCTACATTCTAGAAATGGAAGTTTTAAAATCTACTCAGAGAATATCCATGTTTCTTGGCCTGCATGCTGAAAAAAAAATTGTGTGAAGGTGAAGAATTCTTCCTTCTGTTATCATGAAGTAGCTTATTACAGATCAAGTCTATTAAGATTTGTATAAAAATATTTTAACACAAGACAAGAAAAACATAGCAAAGCAGGTAGTACTTAAAGACATAACATCACGGGCTGGAGGGTTAGCTCAGTGGTTCCAGCGCCTGCCTCGCAAGTGCAAGGTCCTGAGTTCGATCCCAGTAACCACATACAATGCTGGGTGTGGTGACCACGCCCACGCGCAATCAATACCACATACCACAGTGCTGGGCGTGGTAGCTCATGCCTGTAATCTCAGCGCTCCGGAGGCAGAGACAGGAGGATTGCTGAGTTCGAGGCTTGCCTGGGCTACATAGTGACCTCAGGGCCAGCGTGAACTACAAAGCGAGACCCTGTCCCCCCTCCAAAAAAAAAAAGTAGGTATAGTAGGCATTTTTAACTCCAATTTATAAAAAATTATAGATGAAGAAAAAGAAACATTTTCTGTAAAAGGCAAGAAACCGAATATATTAGGATATAAGAGCCATACTAGCCCTATTACAACTCTTCAGTTCTGTCAGACACAGGCAAAGATAACTTGTAAACAAATGGGCATGGCTGTGTTCCAACACAAATTTAGAAAAATAGGCAGTTGGCCAGATAGGATCTGTGGACTACAGTTTCCCACAGACAAGATAAATTATAAAAGCAGCAAGAGAAAAGAAAGCACAGCTCTCAATGAAACAACAGTGAAACTGATTGTTAACTTCTCAGCAGACAAGATAAAAGCCAAAAGAGAAAAAGTACACATTTTTTTATTTACTGAAAGAAAATAATTGTCAAATTTCAAATCCAATTTGATAGATTATAAAATACCTTCCAAAACTGAAGGCAAAATAAAGATGCATCCAGACAAACAAAAAAACAGTTGCTCATTAACAGAAGGATATAACTAAAAGGAATACTAAGAAGAATAGTACAATAAGAAGTACAATAGAAACTGAAAAGTACAAACACAAATAATGGATCCAGATAATGGAAATACTGGGTCAGGAATTTAGCTCAAGGGCATTGTGCCTGCCTCATAAGCGCAAGGTCCTGATTTGGACTCTGTACAAAAAAAAAAAAAAAAAAACACTGCAAATATGTCAATAAATCCCAATGAATTTTTACAATAATAAGAATATTAAACCTTATATAAGAGACTCTACTACAAAAGAAGGACAAAAATAACATAAGCAACAGATGAATGCAATAGAATTCAAGAGTTCAAGCATGTTGGAATTATCTGGGAAGAAATAAGTACTACGTCTGACAGTCTAGTAAACTAAAGACATGTCTTAGTGGGTATATCTAATAGAATAATAATAAAAACAGCTTTGTACTGTAAAGAAAATGAACCAAATTTTTAATAGTTTGATTAAATAAAGAAAACAATGTGAAAAAGAAAGTCAAATATTAATAAAGAGGAAAATGATGAACCTAAACTCCATTAAATTCCATCCAGGCAAATATAGATAGATAAAATCTTTCAGAGGAGTACAAAATTAAAGGCAAACATGGCCACCTTTTCTTTAGAAGTCAAACCTTGAACATCACCAATAGAAAAAGAAAAGCATAAACTGGGAAAAAATTGTCACATAAATACTAACCTAAATATAATTGAAGTACATACATTTGAACAGATTAGAGTCTGAGACAGAAAGCACTAATACTGATCAAAAACAAAAGATGAAAAATGAAACTACTATTTCTATGTACCATACAAATATAAGGTTATATTGTATAAAAATAATAAAACAAAGGAGAAATAAAATTATATCAGAGTAGGGGACTGTTACACATATTTTCTAATTATTAGAATAAAGACTAAGGAAATCATATATATATATATACACACATACACATATATACAAATATATATATATGAGAATGTACATTACGCTAAGAGAGGAAGTTAATTGTAACAAGTCTGAAAAGAAAAATGAAACTACTTAGGACATGCTTTCTGACTACAGTGGAAAATATTTAAACTTGAAAACTAAATAATGAATTACAAAAGAAGCCATGAATCAAAGAAGGTATCTCAGTGAAAATTAGAAAGTGAAAATTATTAAGTTCTCATTGAATAATAACTGAAGTATACCATGTTAACAGTCATAGAATACTCAGTATTATGCCTATCCTCATAACATTTAAAACATAATATGACATACATATAAAAATATGATACAATTTATTTACAGGCTATTTGCCAACAGAAAATATATTAACTCCCCCCGAAAGAGTAATGAAATCAATAAAGATAACATGAAAAGCAATAAGAACTGATTTGCGGTAGGGTTATTTCTGAAAAACAGAATAAATTTGAAATATCATAATTTTAAAAGCATTTGACAAACCTAAACTAGTGAACAACATAGCGTATTCTACCTCAAATGTTTATAGAACACTATTTCAATGTAATAGACTACAGTGAGGTAAATCCTATTTCCTAATAAAAAAATCAAAATCCATATTATTTTTTAAATAAATAATAAATGAAAAGTAGAATCTTTCTATAGGCACTCCATTAATACAAATAAAAGAAAGCTGCTCAATCTGAAGGAACTGGTGGATGAGGAGGAGGTTCTACTGACTGGTCACCGATTGCTAATGGCAAGCACAAAGGTTTCCTCATTCAGTCAGGGAAAACTTCATGAGAAAACAGGACTTCTCTTACCCACTGAGATGAGGCCTAGTGGTACATGAGGACTTTCACAGCTGCCCATCTCTAATGAAAGCATTACAGCCATTTTGTCTAGATGGAGCCACAAGGGAAAAAGTAATGAGGCATTTCTATTTTTACTAACAAGAAAACATATAAAAATTCAGCATCATTAGAAATATTACACCAAAAAGAATGTTGTGTTTTGGGGGTTTCAATAGACACAGAGCTAGGAATCTTGACTTTACTCCTGCATGGCATCAATTCATTGGTAGCCTGTCCATCTAATGAATTGATGTGAGGGTAAAAAAAAAAATCTAGCAAAAATAGATGGGTTAAATAAGATTCATCATTTTATAACACTTTGAGTATTTTGTAAGCAAAATGCTCAAATCATTTATTTCCTAAACAAGCAGGGTTATCTCAAATAAAATTGAAAATGTAGATAAAATTTTGAGATGAAAGACACTTAGAAGCATCTAACAAAGATTTTAAAGCAAGTATCACAAAAATGCTTCAAAAATTTACCAACACTGACAGATGTACACCCTTGTTCATAGCAGCTCAGGTCGTGATAGCTCAATGTTGGAAACAACTCAAATGCCCATCAACTGGAGAGTGGATAAAGAAGATGTGGGGTTTTTTTTATAAAATGGAGTATTATTCTGCCATAAAGAATGACAAGATCGATTCATTTATGTGCAAATGGAGACACCTGGAGGATATACTAATAAGTGAAATCAATAGATCACAGATGGCAAATACCGGGTCTTCTCTTTGATATGAACACCTGTAGATGCAAATGAGCTCTAGAAAGTATGACAGTTTTTATAGAATGGGAAATTTTCATAGGAAATTTGCTGTGTGATTGTAATGAGGGGAAGGAATAAATATGATTCAGAAAGAAAATAAAAAGAGTATGTATAAAGGGGTGAGGAGGTGTGGGTGGGTAGGGATATGGGTAAAAATGAGAATTAACTTGTGTCATATACTGGTACAAATTCCCCAATGTTATATGTGATTCTGAGGTCTATATAAATTGTACCAATAAAGAATTCAATTAAAAAAATTTACCAACACATTTGAAAGTAATAAAAAGTGGAAAATTTCACAAAGGACAAAAAAATCATTAACAAAAAAATAAGATTATAGAACAAAGCACAAATTTTAGAAGTAAAAAAAATACATAACCAGAGTAAAAAATAATCATGAATTGACTCAATTCAAAGGTGTAGGACAGACTTGAAACCTGATATCTCAATAATTACATTAAATGTAAATAGTCCAAATGCACCAAATAAAAATAACAGATCAGGAAAGTAGATTAAAAACATGCCATTCTTACAGCTTTTATAGAGTGGAATATTTCTATAGGAAACTTGGTGTGGGAATGTGATGAGGGGAAGGAATAAATATGATACAGAAAGAAAATAAAAGAGCATGTATAAAGGGGGGAGGAGGGGGGAGTGGGTAGGGATATGGGGAAAAATGAGAATTAACTTGTGGCATATACTGGTACAAATTTCCCAATGTTATATGTGA